>PVHP010045194.1:0-13848 GCA_004024765.1 Zapus hudsonius | reverse complement strand
CCTGTAAATCTTAGCAATCCTGAAAACTCCAAAGCCCCTAGGCAGGCCACAAGATAAGAAGCAGATCAAAGCCTAACTTATTCTAACTGCAATAAGGTTTTATTTCCTCTGCTAACATCACCATTTTCTCACAGACCCAGCCTGGCTGCATATCCGAGAGCTAAGCTTTCCGGATGAGAGCATAGTAGCCTTTGTTCCTGACACACCTGTGCCCCCAGGAGGCAGGGGGGATGGCTGTAGGCCCTAAATCCTGTTTACAAGTGCTAATGGGTTTTGCTCCTGCTGCCTGAGTTTTCGTGGCTGTGTTCCTGTTTGTTGTAGGAGATGGGGCGGTGCAGCGCATCCCTAGATTGAATATAAGGTTGGATGTGAAAATAAAGTTTTGAGATCTGCCCACTGCCGCTGTCTCCCGAGAGTCGCATCTCTCGTTCGGCTCACGGCTATTCCAAGTCTCTGCTCACCCAGTCCCGTGGGTGAACGAGGAGGAGTTGATGCGCGCTGCAACTCCCTAAGTAACCCACGGACCCAGAGACAGTAGGATTCTGCCTTGTGAGGACATTCCAAATGTGGGCATCAGCCTAATTAAGGTGGAGGAGGCCAATGCAGAGGATACCTAATGGAAGCCTTGCCTTCAGGAGCTTCAGGCCCACTTGAGAAGGGAAGGAAAATAGCATGAAAGCCACACAAACAGCCAAAGCCAAGAGCAGAGTGTGTGGCAGGAGAGAGGAAGCAAAACAAGGAGGCTGGAGTCTCCCAGGCAGCCTGTCTCTCTCTCCAGGCAATTTTACTCTGGGACTGCAACATCCATGCAGTCAGCCATATTCCTCCAGCCCACGGAGCCCCACCTTCCAACTCCACTGACCTCAGGGGAGGTCCCAATCCTCTGCCACGCACCCAATGCTGCCCACCATAACTCTTGTCCCATGTCTTCACTGGTCCTCTGGCCAAGTTACTCCAGACTGTCCCACCCTGAACATGTCCATGCTTTCAAGTGAACATCTTCATCTAACCTGATCTCTGCTTCAAGTGCCAAAGAGTGATCTCTGGGGTTTGACTCCTAGTGTTTTGTTCTGGGGTCGAATGAGTTTCACCGTCTGTGGAATGGAGACAGCAGTGTTCACCTCCTAGGATTCTTATAAAGATTAAGGGGGGTCAAATAACCAGAGTTTATATTGGTTCTCAGTACAAAGCAGGTACTCAAAAAAATGTCGTCTATTGTGTCTATGGATTGAAAAGTTAGTTTGGCTGGCTATCACTTGCATGGAGAATGGATTGCTTCCCTTTCTAGATATGTGGATAACTGTCATAGTGCTCGTTTCATCCTTCAGTGGTAGAAATTTATCAACACAAGGACTATCAGACAGGACACCCAGCTCCTACTTGTGCTCTAAAAGTGAGACTAGTATGGTCTGAGTTAGGAAGACTGGAAACTTTTTAGACCCCACACTACTGCAGCTTCAAGTGGTCAGGTGAACTAAGGTCTGCTGTAGTAACAAACATCCCCCAAAGCTTAATGGCTTTAAACGTCCAGGAGATTTTTTTCTTGTTCACATTTGTGTCTGTCACTGGCTGGTATGGTAAGGATTTGACACCATGCTGTCTTCACTCAGGGACTCAGGAAGACAGAGCCTGCACTCCCTGCAATGCTACCAGTCACTTGGGGCAAAGGGAAAGGAGCCTGGCAAAAACAACATGCTGACTTCTAAATACCTCCACTTAGAAGAGACATGCTTCTGTTCACATCCCCCCAGCCTGAGCAGCTCAGCTGGGAAAAGATAGCTCCACTATGTGCTCCTGGGCCCATCACATTGGTGTTTAGCCTCGCTTATTACTTGAGAAAACAAGCTAGCCTCCAACATGTCCTGGTATCTAATGAAAATGAAAGGCAGAAGCAGTGAGAGGTTTGTGACTTCAGGCTAGACAAATGAGGTCCTGGCAGCTGAGCTCAACCCTACCTCTACTGAGGACCCACGTCACATGCAAGGAAGCAATACCAAGACCCTGAGTTGACAAGATCAGACTCAGTAAGGCTTGGCCTCCAAGGGTAAAATAGGTATGTGGTCAGGAAAGAGGACAGGGCGTTCCAGGGTCACAATGGTTATGAGATTTCCGCAGTACCATCCAGATCCAAATTCATTTAGACACTATCCACAACCCTCTAAGCATACAAAACAGACTGCCTCCCTGAGGCCTGAGGGCTTTGTACCTCCAACAGCAGGGTTAGCTGGGGTCCCTCAACCTTTCCTCCCTTCTCATAAGGCCTTCCTAGGGGACTGTGATATGACTGCCTCAACTCATCTGGCTGAAAGAATCCTGATCGACCTGCCTGAGTCATGTATTCATGTCCTGATGAACACTGGGGTGAGGTTTTCCTACAGGAAAACCTAAGAGGGAAGATCCCCATATCCACGTCAGCCAAGCCCAGCTCTGTGACTATGCAGCGGCATCACCCTTCCCGAAACAGAGAAGCGTATGTTTATCACAGTGACAAGACTAGAAGAATGAGCTTTATTCACTCTCTGAAATGCAACGAGCATCAGCAGGCAAACCATCAAAGGGCTTCCAACAATCACATAACTTGTAAATGACATTTTTCAAAGAGGCATTTCTGCTTCCCAAAGTCAAGGGGGCCCCAGGTGCCTCAAATCCAGGTCTGCCTGAGTCTGGGGTTATTTGGGAGTCTAGGGGTAGAAATAGTGATGGTGTTCCTCTCCTGGAAACCACTGCAAGGTCATCCCTTCTAATTATGGGAAGATTGTTAATGCTGTGATCCTTCCAAAGATGCCAACTTGAGCAAGGCATTTCTGATGAGCAAGGAGCAAGGCCCACCATGGAAGAAAAGGGTGGGTCTTATAGGATAGGCAATTCTCTCTGATGAAACCTCTGTGGCAGGTAGAAAAACATACTGCTGCACAGGTATAGTCATGGCAAGAGGTCCTGCTGGTTCTTTGCCAACATCTTGAAAACAATATGCCAAAATGTGCTAGCCACAGAGCTGTTCCCATTGCTGGTCGTGCCATCTGCCCTCCTTCCCTGGCATGTGCATTCAAGCCAGTCATGCTGGAAGGACCTAGGGTGGACTTGGTGCTGCAAGCTTCTCCGAGGACAAGCACATACAGCAAGGAAACTGGTGCAAGCTTAGGCCTCCAAGCCAGCCTGCTTCGGGGTGCTTGGGCCACTCTCTATCCAGTTAACCCACTGTAGCTGAAAGACAGGAAGACTCAAAAAGGGGTCTCTGACCGACCACCTAGTCCAATCCAACAGGAAGGATTTTTTTTTCCAAAAGTGGGTCTTCCTGAAATCTAAGCTTGTTGTTTCTAAAATCAGTCCAAAAGTTAGACATGAGATGGTTGAAGGAATGGCCACCAGATTTTTTTAAAAACATCTTTATTATGATAATTATATACATTGTATGAGCAAATCTTGTGAATGTGCCCCCGTTTCCCTCCTCTCTGTCCCCTACCCACTGGGGTACTTCCTTGGTGCACATACTGGATCTGTCCATAGGATAGGGGTTCCACCACACTTTTTGATGTCTGAAGTCACACTTATTTCCTTTCCTTTACAGAAGAATCCCAGAGAAGCCCACTGGCCAGAAAACTAACCTATCTCTCCCTCTCTTTCTCTCTCTCTTTCCACCTCCTTCTTTCCTCCCACATTTACACATTACAGCCAGCTCTCAGATAGGTCTTTTCTTGGAAAGCACTAATTTGGTGGCTGGTTGGTAATTCCTGGTTGCATGATTACCACAGACCCTATAAGTAAGCTCTTGTCAATCAAGACGATGCCCTAAGATCAATCATAACTTACAAGCTGCCCACAGATTGGCCCAGGAAAAGGATGACCCAGAGATTGCGTCAGGAATGCTAATTAGGTGAAATTTCCGGTATCTCACTTTTCTAAGACTCCTCCTGGTTGAGGTCTCCCTGAAGCATAATCAGAGCTGCCCCGTATGCTGCATCCACATCCTGCCCAAAGGACACAGGCAAAGGGAAAGCCCTCTGCACCTCCTGCTTCAGCACCTCATTCCTGGACAGCGCACTCCCACTCCCCACCACCCGCTCCACACCCCACTCCTTGAGCTGCTGGAAAGGAAGCATGGAGTGCAGGTTCTGAACAATGCCCCTGCACAGAGCCCGGGTCACATGCCCGAGGGAGAGGTCAGAGGAGGAGATCCTGGTCACAGAGGCCAGCTGATCTGGCAGGTGCCTCTCCCCCAGCACTGTTGGAGTGATGGTGAGGTGGGTGTCTCTCTGCTGCACAGCTGCCTGGATCATGCGTGAATACACAGTAGATTCTTCAACCTCCAGGCCTGCCAAAATCAAGGAAGACATGTGTGAGACTGTGCAGCTCCTGGAGACAAGCTGTTTAGCATCCCCAGGGGACAGGCATAAATCTAATTGTTCCTCCCCACAAAAGCTGCCAGACTCAAGACTCACACAGTCTGGCTGGCTAGACTCTAGCCTCGATCCAGCTGCAGTTCCAGCCAGACTTCAGGGAACAATCCCATCAGTGTAGTTGTGAAGGCTAACCTTGGCCAGGCATATGAACCACTGCAAAGCTATGGGGTCCCAGGAGAGTCTGCAAACACTCATTAGTAAACATCATTAGAGCTGTTATTTGAGCCATTAGCTGTGTCTCAGAGATGATCTCAGCCTAAGTCATTCTTGTTATATGTATGGGATACCTGAACCCAGGAAGAAGTGATATGCTATCTTCAGCTGGTTGGTGTTAAATCAAAGTCCCAGGATAGAGTTTACTAGGTTAACTCAGCATTCTAAACAAAATAATAGCTGGGTGTGGTGGCACATATCTGTCATTCTAGCACTCCAGAGGCTGAGGCAGGAGAATTTTAAGTTAGAGGCCGCCAGAGCTATATAGGGAGACCTTGTCTCAAAAAAAAATGTAAATAATAAGGGAGCTCTTGGGCTACAAACCACTTTGACTTATAATCAGTCTGGGGCTGGTTTGTATAGCTCAGGGCTAAAGCAAGTGTAAGGCCCTGGGTTCACTCTTCAACAACCTCGCAAAAAGAAAAAGAACTAGCCAGGCATGGTGGCTCTCACACCTATAATCCCAGCACTTGGGAGGCTGAGGCAGGTGGATCACCATGAGTTCAAGGCCAGCCTGGTCTATATAGTGTGTTAGGACAGCCTGCACCACAGGGTAAGAACCTGTCTGACAAAAGAAAGAAAACAAAAAATCATTTTTAATCTCTAACTTGCCACTAACCAAGGGAGAGTAAGCCCAGCTTTGACAGGAAAAATGTCATGCAGACAGTGATTCTTTGTTGTATGAGTCATTGCCATCTCCTGAGTCACTCTGAAAGGCACTGTGCCCCAGGCACACTGAGGGGATTGGTCTGGACTGCAGATCTGCTATGCAGCCAGGCTGGAAAGCCACCAGGATAAGCCTAGAGCTGCTTCTCAAACATGGATGTACAAATGAACCACTTAGGGATGTGTGGTCTCCACATGCCTAGAGCATACCAGATATTCTGCATTTGTAAAACTCTCCCAGAGGCAGGGTTTTGCTGGCCCTAACTAAAGCTATGTGCATGTACCAACATCGGACTTGCCTGGGGGGCATTTATAAAATGCCATATTCAGCCCTAACCTATCCTCAGACTAAGTAAGCATTTCTGGGCATGGGCCCCAGGAAGTCACTATTGTTTTAAAACTCCACAATTCAAGCTAAGATACAGATCAGTGGTAGAACACTTGCCTGGCACCTGTGAGGACCTGATTTTGACCTCCAGCACCATGAAAATAAAATCTCTACAAGTACTTCCAGTGTGTAACTACTGCTGAGCACCATGGAGATACAATGGAATCACATTATCAGAACAGAACACTTGGCACAAACTCAGGAATAAGAGAAAAGCAATTTCAATACTGCAGGCAGCAGCGAGGCAGTTTGATCCCTCTAGGGTTTTTGGTTGGTTGGTTACTTGTCTGCTTTGTTCGTGGGGGTGGGGCTAGCGTGTGCAAATGCACACGTTCTGTGGCCCTTTGTGTGTGCAAGCAGAGGCCAGAGGAGGACATTGTGTTTCCTCTAATCACTCATCCATGTGCTTCCTCGAGACAAGTCTCTCACTGAACCTAGACCTGGCATTTTCAGTCAAACTAGCTGGCCAGCAAATCCCAGCGATTCTCCAGCCTCTGCCCCCACAGGACTGAGGTTATAGGTGCATGATCACACCCAGCTATTTACCTGAGTGCTGGGGGACTGAACTCAAGGAGAATCAGGCCCTCTCCAACCCTCAGGCATGTGTGGCAAGTGCTCTTACCCACTGAGCCATCTGACCAGCCCTCACTGAGGTTTTTTAAGTCATGTTCTTGTGTTGGGGATAGAACATATGCCTACCATATGCAAGGCCCTAGGTTAAATCCCTAGCCCTGCAAATGTTTTTTAAAAACCATGTTCCTCGGAGTATACAAGCAAAGAAATGTGTGAGATGAATCCTTGGAAGGGACCTGCTCAATCAAAAAGCATGTGTAAATATAATGGTAGAAATGTCACGAAAGCTTAAATTATATAAAAAGGCTGGAGCTGGGGAGATGACTCTGCAGTTAAAAATGCTTGTTTGAAAAGACTGCCATCCTGGGTTCAATTACCCAGAACCAAGGTAAAGCCCAATGTACAGGGTAAGGCCTGCATCTGGAGTTCCTTTGTAGTGGCAAAATATCCTAGTATGCTCTCTCTCTCTCTCTCTCTCTCTCTCTCTCTCTCTCTCTCTCTCTCTCTTTCTCTCTCTCAAATAAATAAAAACTATTTTAAATAATAACCTTCAAAGCACTCCCTGCTTCATCAAAACAAGAAGCAAGGATATATAAAAAGATCTTACATTTATTCCAAGGGTAAGAAGTCCCCTCCTGGCAGCTCAGTGAACAATTGGTAGAATCAATCCAGTTACACAAGCACTGGGATGTGAGGTTTGCCTGGAGGGTCAGAAGACTGGTTCTATACTTGAAACCTATTCCTGGTTCTTTCCATGAAGCAACCCTAAGAGGACCCCAGCCAGGGGTGGCAGAGTTTACCCTGAGATCTGCCCCCACCCCTGGCCAGCCAGAAAGCACTGACAGGGCTCTTGGCACTCATTAGCACAACCATTATGAGCTTCCCTAATGCTTTCTGCTACCTGCACCTTGCCCTGTTCCCATGCTTCACATGTCCTGCCATTACCTGACTGTGCGCTCCTCCAGGTGACCATCACACCTGATGGTCATTTTCCTAGACCTGGACAGCTGAGCAGACATGTCATTTCTACTTTAAGTGTTTGCAAAGTGGACTCTGGTGAAAGGCAGCAGCTCCCCATGCAGCTGCGCATGCAGAGCAGAGGAAGACCTGGGAAGTTCTCCGCTGGGGGTAAACGAAAGAACAGAAGGGCTGCACAGTTTCCAGGAAGTGTCTTGGAAAGCGAGAGGGGAGCCAGTCACCAGGAGTAAGTGCTAAGAGAGTTTTGCAGAATTGTCTGTCAATACCAGGAATCTTTTTGCTTGCATGTCTAGTCATTCTAGCTCAGGTTCCTGTGGTCATCAGAAGGAAGAATTGAAGCACAAAGGGCTCCGGAGTTTTCTAGAAGAAAAGGAGCCAGTTGTGGTGGCACATGCCGGTAGGATATTGCTGAAGAGGCGGAGGCAGAAGGATCAGGAGTTCAAGGCCAATCTGGGCTACACATTTTAATGGGCTGAAGAGATGGCCTAGCTGTTAAGGCATTTGCTTGCAATGCAGAAGGGCCCAAGTTCGATTCCCCAGTGCCCATGTAAAGCCAGATGCACAAGAGGGCCCATGTGTCTGGAGCTCATTGTAGTGGCTGGAGGCTCAGGCGAGCCCATTCTCTCTGTCTCTCTTTGTCTGTCTCTTTCTCTTAAATAAATAAATATTTTTTAAAAAGAGCAAGGAAGCCTTTGGGGTGAGGAGGCTGGAGAGACAGTTCCAACGGGAGGGTACCCCACCACCTTCCACAAAGAAGAGAGTACACAATGGAAGTACAGAGACAGAAGAAAAGAGGCTGCAGGCCCAGACCCCTGGGGCAAGAAAGAATATGTTGGGGCCCAGCTGGGTCTGAGGCTAAGCCTACCCAGGGCACAGTAAGCTCTGTGACAGCAAGCAGAGAGGACACCACCATGTGGGCCACACCTTACCTAGGTCGGCCGTCCACTGAACAAGCATGTGGACAAACGTAGCCAGCACGTTACCCCCATTGAGCGACGCTGCCACCGCGAGGTAGGTCCTGTTGAAGTAAGGGAAGAAGGCGACTGGGGCTGCAGGGTCTGGATTCTGCACCGGCTGGAATCCTGCAGGCATGGAAGCTGCCAGCTGGATGGATGTACTGATGTTGAGAACTAGGGTCCAAAGAGAGCAGAGTTCAGGCCTGCTGTGCTAACTCAGGGTCACACAACATAACAGGGCAGAAGGAAAGTATGGTGACTTTAAAAATATGTCCATAAAAATTTTGACACCCCTCCTTTTAAGAGGCACAGCCTAATTCTCCCTGCCACCCCATGTAGGAGCTGGTCTTGGCAACTGGATTATAATAAATTCAGACAAGCAAAAGTGGTGGTGTGTGTCTTTGGGAAATAGAAGGTTTAAAGACCAAACTATCTAAAGTCATCATCTAATCTCCTCTGCTGCTGGAAGATCAAGAAGAAATGTCTCAAAAAGCCAGTAAGTAGCCAAGCTGGACATGGTGGTGCTCGCCTGTAATCCCAGCACTCAGGAGGCAGAGGTAGGAGGATTTCCATGAGTTCAAGTCCAGCCTGAGACTACAGAGTAAGTTCCAGGTCAGCCTGGGCTAGAGTGAGACCCTACCTCGAAAAAACAAAAACAAAGCCAATAAGTAACCTTTATGTGGAGCCACATCAAGCCTCCTACCATGGCCACAAGTCAGAAGCTCCCCAAACTGATCCTGAGCTCAGGGAAGGGGCCCCATCAACACTGCTCATGGATAGGGCACAACCCAAAGCAAGTATAGAAACTCCAATCCTCCCTGCCTTTCACTGGCCTACCTTATCTCAGGGTACATCATAAGACCCCATTTCAGAAGGGGCCTGTCCCTTCCTTTGGGAGGAAGGAATGCTGCAGAGAAAGGACAAGAATCTTGAGTGCCATCTCAAGACCTGCTCATACAATGTATCTAATTATTAACAATAAATAAGTTCAAAAAAGAAGAATCTCAACAAGCAGGCCTTGCTGGGTGTCTCCACCTAGTCTACTAGCATTCAACTATGCACTAATTCTCCTCCAAAACCCAAAAAGGAGAGATTGCTCAATGGTTAAGGTGCTTGCCTGCAAAGCCTAGCAGCCCAGGTTCAAGTCCCCAGTACCCATGTAAAGCCAGTTGCACAAAGTGGCACATGTGTCTGGAGTTCGTTTGCAGCAGTTAGAAGCCCTAGTATACCCATTCTCTCTCTCTCTCTCCTCTCTCTCTCTCTCTCTCTCTCTCTCTCCTTCTCTTTATCTCTCATCTCTGTCTCCCTCTGCTTGTAAATAAATAAAAATTTTTAAGAGGTCTGGAGAGATTTCTCAGTGGTTACAAGTGCTTGCTTGCAAAGCCTGATAGCCTAGGTTTAATTCCCCAGTACCCACATAAAGCCAAATGCACAAACTGGTGCATGCATCTGAAGTTCATTTGCAGTGGCAAGAGGTCCTGGCATGCTCAGTCTCTCTGTCTCTGTCTCTGTGTCTCTCTCTCATAAATAAGTAAATTTTTAAACCCAAAAAGAGGGACTAGGGTATGGCTTAGTGGTAAAACACATGCCTAGCATGGTGAAGCCTTGGGTTCCATATCCAGCACCACAAAAAGGACAGGGCTCAGAGAGGAGGAGCTTCTGAACTTCCACATGGAAGTTTCTAGAGAGTGGTGGGCAGGAAAGAGTATGAAAGCCACGCCCCTTCTCCCACACATTTTCTTTTTTTTTTTTTAATTTTTTTATTGTCCATAATGAGTTACAACATTTAGTGGGCAAACAATGAGTTGTTATCCCCAATACCCCACTGCCCTCCCCTCCCCCCTCAACTGGATAATCTCCTCCATGGGTCGTCTGGATCAGTCCTTGTGACAGGGGACCATGGATAGACTAGTAATCAGCCAGGTTCTCCTGTCCGTACCTCTCCCCCATCACGGCTCTCACAATCTTTCCGCCCCTCCCACACATTTTCTGACATATCCATCTCTTCATCTAAAACCTTTGTGATATCCATTACAATAAACAGCAAATGTGTCTCTCTGAATCCTGCCAGCCATGCAGGCAAATTAGCTGACTCTACCGAGAGAGTATAGGAACCCCATTCTATACCCAGTGGACCAGAAGCCAAGACCAAACAACCTGCGGTCTGCAACTGGCATCTAAAGGGGAGGAAGAACTCTCTAGAACCGGCCTGTGAGATCCAACACTATCTCCAGATAGAAGGCATCAGGGTGAACTGAATTTGGGATGCCCAGCTGGTGTCCCCTGCTGCTCAGTTTGCTGTTTGCTTGGTGTGAGGAGGAACTAGACACATCTAATGTCAGTGGTCATCTCTGTGCCAACGCTATGGTAGACAGAGTTGTTTTTCATAACCTCAGTGGCTTTCAGCACTGATTTAGAACATGTCAGTCATCACTCCCAAAGCAAACCTCACCCTCCTGCCCCTAGCACCCACACATCTTTGGCTCTGGATAGATCCGCCTATTGTAGACACTGCATGAGTGGAATCACATATCCCTTGGGTCTGGCGTCCTGTCCTTCACTTTCACGTACATTTTGTAGTACCTGCATTTCTTCTTAGCTCTATGAATGTGACCCCATCTTTCAAACTGTGTAGCATTGTTTTTTCACTTGGTGGTGCTGTTATGGATGTGTGGGTGCAAGCATGCGGGTAGGCACATGCCGCCAGTTTTCATGCCGGGTTTCCAGGACTGGAATCTAAAGCCCTGTTGTAAGGCCACGTTGAACAGTTTAGAAACTGTCAGGCTGTTTTCCAAAGGCCCATATCATTTTATCCATACCATTAGCATCCTCTCATGTTCATAAACACTTGAAAAGAAATGAAGACTATTTCATGCCACATGAAATGCACACCTCGGTGGAATAACGTTTTATTTGGAACACAGCTGTGCCAATTCATTTATATACTGTCCATAGATGCTTTTAACCTACAATAACAAAGAGTCTGTATAGACCATGTAATGGAAAAGCATTATCTAGCTCTTTACAGAAAGTTTTTCAGCCCCCTCCCTACACTGTTACCTCCACCTTAACTGTCATTCTCTTACTCCAAATGCAGAAAACACTCTGCACATTAAAGTAGATCTGACTGAGCGTAGTGGCACACTCCTTTAATCCCAGCACTCAGGAAGCAGAGGTAGAAGGATCACTGTGAGTTTGAGGACACCCTGAGACTACATAGTGAAGTCTAGGTCAACCGAGGCTAGAGAAAGACCCTACCTTGAAAAAAAAAATGCATGTAGATCTGACGTAGCATTCACTGAAAAACACACAAGAACAATAGCTCTAATATATTCATTTTTTTTCTCCCCCTGTGCTGGTGATGAAACCCAAGGTTTTGTGCATGCTAGGCAAGTACTCTCCCATGGAGACACACCCCCGGTCACCTCCTCTATTTTCTTAGTTATGAAGTACCCAGAAAGCTGCCACTGAGAGAGAGCTATTTCTCTCACTTGGCCCTCGAGGTCAGACAGCAGAGACAAAACTCTGCAAGCCTGTCAGCTCCTGAGCAGAGAAATTCCCCCTCAAGGATAAAGATGTCCCCACTTTACAGAACAATGAGTTCCTCAGGATCCTCATGCAGAGCTGGTACTCAGGAGGCACTAGCAGAAGTCTATGAAAAGAACAAAAGGAAAATTTACCTGCGTCAGTCCTTTGGCCCATGCAGGAATAGACAGAGGCCTGTAAATCACCCAGAGCCACGCCCACCTGTGTCCCCCTTGGAATTTCAAACCACTGGTGAGTAGTTCTGCCTGCCACACTGCCTGACTCAGCAATGTATGGAAGCAGGTGGACGGGAAAACCTGCCACCTTCAGTCTGCAAAACAAAAGTGGACAATCTACAGTTACCTACTGCTTAGTTGTCTGGCATTTGTTGGTTCCAGAAAACTTAGCAAGGGAAAGTGCTAGAGGTCACCCACAGGAGAAGGAAGGGTACAGGGCAGTATTGTCACAAATTGCCTCTAGCCTTTTTAAAACCATGAGCTTGAAGTAGATGGCGTTCCTGAAGAAAGGCACCCAAAGAAGTTGTCCTCTGGCCTCTACACACATGAACATCCCCATACATGCACCTAAACACACACACACACACACACACACACACACACACAAGCAAACATAAACTTTGTAGCTAGGGAACAAAAGGTTGTGATTCACCTTGTGGTGAGGAAACAAGTGATCTCAGCACCTGAAATAATTAGAGAAGAGCCCTGGGTTTGGAGGAAAGACAACCCCTCTGCCAAGAGGGCATCAGCGTGGCAGTGCTGTTAGAGTTGGTTAGCAGAATCTAGACCAAAGTCATGCCCAGAGGCCTCCTGAACATCCAGTGCATCCATCACTCAGGGTTAGTGAACATGGGGCTACCACTTGCATAAAACATGCCAGAAAGTCCTTTACCTGAACTACTGTGTGCTTTCTACTTTTTCAGAGCTCATATTGGGGCCCTGAAGGAAGTAAATTACAGGGCACTGGAGTTCTGAACCTGAAAAGGCAAATGATTGTGTACAATGAACTTAAAAGACATCCACCAGCCTACTAACTCCATTATTAACCTTATTTTAAAATGTATTAATAAGTGAAAGTAGAACTGGAAAGATGGCTCAGCAGCTAAGGCGGTTACCTGCAAAGCCTAACGACCAAGGTTCGATTCCCCAGTACCCACATAAAACCAAATGCACAAAGTGGTGCATGCATCTGGTGTATGTTTGCAAGGCTAGAGGTCCTGGCATGCCCATACTCTTGCCCCTACTCTATGTCTCTCTCTGTGTCTGTCTGTATCTCTCTGCCTTCAAATAAATAAATGAAATATATTTTTTAAAAAGAGCAAAAGTTCCCCCATCGAAACTCTCCCTGGAGATAGACCCTTCACCAGGAGCCACCCAAGAGGTCATACTCACACCTTCAAGTTCCAGCTTTGGCTCTGAGTGTTGAAATATCCCCAGCTAGCAGCATTCTGGTCAGACATCAGGGGTCTTTGCAAGCCACACAGCATGGCAACCACATAGTCCTGGATGGTGCCAGCTGTATCGTAGGACTTCAGGAACTCTGGGCTGTTTTTCACACCAAAACAAGTCAATGTGATGGAATATGGATATGGAGGCAGGTACTGTACTTAACTATGAGCACAGGGGGCTAGACATGGCATTGCTGGGGCATAGGCATGACCCCACACACTGAGGCTCACACTGAGCCCTGGGAAAGGACTCCCAGCCTCCTCGGACAAAGCCATCCCAAGTCAGCCCCAGGGAAGGAGACTTGGCCAAGAAGCACTCTGCCGGGTAAAACGATCCTGGCCCTCTAGCAGCCCTGCAGACCTGACCTCACTCGATCTCACCTTGGTAATCATTTGCCCTCTCTGTCCACGCCCCCCCCCACACACACACACACACACTCCAGGTTAGAACTGGATAATCAGTGGAGAGAGAGCCTCTGGGCCTCATGACCTTGCACCGGGCCACAGGCCAGCAGGTGGAGAGATGCTGGCTGTCCCTGGCCCAAGAAGACCAGCAATGATTCAAAGAGCAGTTGTCATACCTATGTTTCAAAAGCCAGAAGATGGTGGCACAGCCAAACCCTGTGGCCACACTGAGATGGGACTCTGGCTGGGGCAGAGAAGCCAGGAAGTCACTGCCACACC
>PVHP010045193.1:0-13784 GCA_004024765.1 Zapus hudsonius | reverse complement strand
GAGAGAGAGAGAGAGAGAGAGAGAGAGAGAGAGAGCGAGCGCAAACGAACTCCAGACGCACATGCCACTTAGTGCATCTGGCTTTAAGTGGGTACAGGGGAATCAACCCAACCGGGCCCAGCCGGCTTTGCAAGCAGCGTCTTTAGCCGCTGAGCCGCCTTCGCCGCCCCACTCGGTGCCTGATCGCTTGAGGATCACCGACAAGCGCCGCTCCTCGGGCCCCGGGTCCCGGGTCTTTCTTCCCTGCGCTCTTCACAGTCCCGCTCTGCACTCTGGCTGACTTTTCGCCTCCCTAGTGGAACCAGCCTGGGTTCCACCTTGGCTCCGGGAGGGAAGTCAGTGCTGCCCGGCCCACTGCCCGCGGGGCCCGGTGCCCCGGGGCTGCAGGCCGGACTCCAGGGCCAGCGGCGCTCGGCGGGCTCAGCCCCGGCCCGGCCCCACCTCGGCGGCCGCTCCCGCCGCCCCGGCCCCGCCCCGAGGGTTCTAGAGGCCGGAGCGGCGCGGCGCCTCCGGCCTGCGGGTTTCAGCTCAGCGCCAGGTAGGCGGTGCGGCGCGGGGCGCAGGGAGCCGCGATCGAGGGGCGCAGGGCGCGGGGCGGCACGGGGCGCGGAGGTCGCGGGGCGCAGGGCGGCCGGGTTGGCGGGGCGCGGGGATCGCGGTCGCCGGGCGGCCGGGTGGGCGGTGCGGCGCGGGGCGCCGGGACCCCGCGGGCTGGGCTCGGGTTCCGCGGCGGCGGGTGTGGCGGCCGGGGACGGGGGAGGAGCGCGCGGGCCCCGGGCCGGCTGGGACGCGGGGATCCCGGGCGGGCCGGCCCGGCGCCCCAGGAGGAGCGGCCGGGATGGGGACCACCAGGAGCCGCCCCGAATGCTGCGCGGGGATCCGGGGCCACAGGTGACTCCGCCCGCCCCGCCCCGCGGGTGGAGGACGCGCGCTCGAGACGCGCGGCGCGGCGCGTGGCGGGCGGGCGTTGCGGTCCGGGGGGCCGAGGGCGCGATGACGGGGACCCGCTGGCCTGGCACCCGAATGTGCGGGCACCTCCAGGGCGGAGCCCGGGTGGCCTTCGGAGTTCAGCCAGATCTGGATGACTTTCCGGGCCCTCGGGCCTGCCAAAGTAGACAACTGGTGTTTTTTATTTTATTTTGTTTCTTTAATTAAACTCAACCCGGGCGAAAGGCAGGGAAATTGG
The DNA here is from genome assembly GCA_004024765.1 of Zapus hudsonius. Classification (NCBI taxonomy): domain Eukaryota; kingdom Metazoa; phylum Chordata; class Mammalia; order Rodentia; family Dipodidae; genus Zapus; species Zapus hudsonius. The sequence goes on along the minus strand of PVHP010045193.1, from coordinate 12,598 downwards.
ATGACTTCAAGGCCAAGGGAAAGTTTTGATAGGCCTCCGGGGCTAGGTGAAGTTGGCACGTGAGTTAGTTTCTTAAAGTCCATTTCCTTGCGGCTTGTTTTGCCCATGGCACCAGGGACCTGGTACTGCTGAGCAAGTAAGTGGTCAGCACTGACCCACAGGCCTGCCCCTTCCCCTCACTGTAAAGCTCTTTGGAGACCCTAAAGAATAGAAAGTTAACATTGGCTTGATGTCAACCACTGCAATGTGAGGGGAAGGGCCCGGTTTTGGGGAAATCTGGTTCTGTTTGGCTTGTCTGGAAGGCAGTTCTTGTGGTAGGAATATCCCCAAGACTTCCTGCTTCCTCTGCGGTGTGGTTTAGGGTTGCTCCGAGGGAGCTGATGTATCTTGTAACCTTTGGATCAGATCAGGTTAGCAGGCATTGTAGTGGCTGGGCTCAGCCCCGTGGGGATTAACCACAGTGCCTGCTGTTATCAGTGCTTCTGGGGAGTGTCCCTGACTCACTGCATCCTCTGTGACTTGTGCCAGCACAAAGCCAGTGTGCATATTTGGACCCTCTGTGGCCTGGTAAACCAAGAGGAGTTTGACTCATAGATGCCCTCCTGTCAAACAACAGGCCCCTCACCTATAAGAACTAACACTTCAGGGCTGGAGAGATGGCTCAGCAGTTAAGGCACTTGCCTCTAGTGCCTAAGGCCCCAGGTTCAATTCCCCAGGACCCACATAAGCCAGACCCACAAGGTGGTGGCCCTGGTGTGCGCTCTCTCTCTCTCTCTCTCTCTCTCTCTCTCTCTCTCTCTCTCTCTCTCTCTCCATCTCTCTGCTTGAAAATGAATAAATAAAATATTTAAAAAAAAGAAAGAAATTTACAGGTAGGGGCTGGGGAGATGGCTCAGTGACTGAAGGTGTTTGCTTGCAAAGCCTGGAGGCCTGGGTTTGATTCTCAGCACGCACATAAAGCCACAAGTACAAAGTGGTTCACGCATGTGTGTGCTGCTGCCCTTCTCCAGTGAATAACTTCAGAAATAAATACCATGGGGTTGTTCTACCCCCCCCCCAAGCTCTCAGTTACACAGAATGGCAGAATGAAGATACTTCCAGACATGCAAGAAACCAAAACACCTGCATTTGCCTTAGAAAGAGATTGTACAATTTGAACCATTAAAATAAGAACGTGTGAAGCAAAGCACACCAAACGATTTTTAGGCAGCTTTCAAAAGAACATAGATTAACAGTTAATTTGTAAAACTGTTAAGTCATATTTATATTAAATAAAGGTTCTAAATAACACATACAAAAAAAAATAAAATAAGAACGTGGCACTGGGATTAAAGACACTTGCTGCCCGGTGGAGTCATTGGGAGTGTCTTACATGGAAGCAGTTTCTGGGGGAGGAGATTTGGTGACGTGTGTGTGTGTGTGTGTGTGTGTGTGTGTGTGTGTGTGTGTCCCTGTTTCCCACCAAGCCCAAGTTTCATGGGGGAACAAGAGTGCAGATGCAGGTCACTCATCCCTCTGTTTAGGGGATGCTGATCTTATACCTGTCGTTCCAGGCTTGCCATCATGGATCCTCTGTTGGAAGCAAGTGGCACTTTCGCCTTAAACCTTCTGAAAATACTGGGTGAAGACAGCGCGAAAAATGTGTTTTTCTCTCCCATAAGCATCTCCTCGGCCCTGGCCATGGTCTTACTTGGAGCCAGGGGACACACTGAAAGCGAGATGGCTCAGGTAACCAGCGCCATTACACGCCAACTGTAATGCCAGGGGAGCCAGCAACACGGGCACATTCTGAAGAGCGGGCTGTGAGGACATCCACTATGGATTGGGGACACACTTAGCCCGTGGCAGAAGATAAGGAAGGCTCCCTGCAGTCCTGAACTGTAGCAGTTCAGAAGCCCAGCAGGTGCCTGTGGCGAGGGCAGGCATGTTCTTGGTTAGCCTGCTCTTGGGTCCCTAAGCCCCCATCACCTTGGGCCATCGCCTCCCTCTTTCCTGACACTATAGCATCTGTCACAAGGCTATTGCTCACTGTCGGAATCATCTGCCACATGGAGAAGCTGGGGATCAGAGAGGTAGGGTGACCTCTAGCCCAGGCTGACCTGGAATTTAGTCTCAGGGTGGCCTCGAACTCACTGCATCCTCCTACCTGCCACTTGAGCGCCACCACCTCTGGCCACGCTTCCTTCCTCAGCACCCCTTCTCTTCCCTACCTTGGCCCAGGTGGCTGCCACTGCAACCCGGTCCCAGTAGTCCTGCCTTCACTGTCCAGCCTCTGCCAGCGGCTTTAGTCCAAAACCAGCATTCTGTCTTAGGTCCTGTTCAAAAAAAATACTTTGTTGGCAAGCAGACAGATAGAGTCAGACAGACAGAATAGGAGTGCCAGGGCCTCCAGCCACTGTAAAAGAGCTCCAGATGCATGTACCACTTTGGGCACTGGGGAATCGAACCCTGGTCTTTAAGGCTTTGCAGACAAGCACCTTAACTGCTGAGCCATCTCTCCAGCCCTTAGGTTATGGTTTTATTACCGCATTGCTGGTGTCATCTGTTGTGTGGGTGGAGGGAACACCGATGGGCGACTTCTCGCCTGTGTGGGCTGATAGGCAGTTAGTTCTGCACCTGTGGGACAGGCTGGGTCACTCATGCAGCTGTTTCAGTGGCGTTGGAAGGTCACGTGCTCATGCCTGGAGCCTGGCGTTCACTGCTGGGTCAAGCCCCTCTGATGTCTCTCCTCCCCCAGCGCGCACAAGTCAGTTTGTTAAAGATACTGTTCATCTTTAATCAGACAATTCTTTTTTAAAAATATTTTTATTTATTTATTTGTAAGCAGAGAGAGAGAGAGAGAGAAGAGAGACAGACAGGGAGAATGGCACTCCAGGGCCTCCAGGCGCTGCAAACAGACTCCAGATGCATGTGTCGCTTTGTGCATCTGGCTTTATGTGGGGGCTGGGGAATTGAACTTGGGTCATTAAGCTTTGCAGGCAAGTGCCTTAACTGATGAGCCATCTCTCCAGTCCCAGAACATTCTTTGAGTGGCAGCAGGGTCTGCACCACTCTGTTTGCCCATGTCCTGTCGTTGACTTACTGAAGGTATTTTTTATTCTGCTTCTGACTTCAGGCGCTTTCTTTGAATAAATACAGCGGCGATGGGGGCGGAGATGTCCACCAGGGCTTGCAGTCACTTCTCAGCGAAATGAACAAGACTGACAAACAGTTCACGCTCAGAACAGCCAACAGGCTCTTTGGGGAAAAGTCTTACGAAATCCTCTCAGTAAGTCACACTTGCTCTTCCCATGCTGGCGACGAGGGGTTCCCCCTGCCTCTGCCCCCTTGCACTTCTTTATCTGTACACGTGCTTTTGAGTCATGTGTGAGTGTGTCCTTGTTCAGAATGCAAATCAAGCCACAGGCTAGAGCCCTGCCTCACTTCTCCCGCTCCCCACCACCCTCCGGACAAGAGCTTTCTTAGCGTTTAGTTGGTGAGGATTCCCCTGCATAGAGGCTTTGTAGATTCTTTTTGAAAAAGTTATCAGATGATTTAAGTTTGCATAATGAGAACTAATGGAAGATAAAGGCATCAAAATGAAACCCAGTGGCACGTGTGTGTAGAAATGTGCAGGAGAGTCCCACAGCGCGCTCTCAGGAGTGTGACCAGTCAGAAGAGGGCATACATCGGAGGTCAGCGTGAGCTGCATTTCCAGCAGAACGGAGTCAGGAATTTGGAAAGTCCCATAAATGGTTGTGTGAAAATGCAGTGAATCACGACCTATAATAAACCAGCAACGTTTACTGAGGTTTATCTATGGAGTTACCCCACAAGTAAGCGTCCCTCCCGCGCACCCCTTTCCAGTGCCCTGGCATCTGCCCTATCTTGCTCCAATGGCACTGCAAGGTCTTAACAGATTGAACAACTTTGCTGATTTTCTTTCTAGCCATTTCAAATTGAGCATCCCCAAATTTAAAAAATCGAAAATTTAAACTTCGCTGTTACACCTAAGTGTCAAGTGTTCTTAACCACTGAGCCACACCTCCCCTACCAAACAGAGAGGATTGGCCTATTTACTTAATTTTTTTGTACATATTTTAAGAATAGTCTTGCCACTTGAATGCTACTTTGATATTTGGATCTAAAATAGATTAGAAATATTTTCAGTTGTTTCTCATTAATTTATCATTCCAAGACTCCAATTACCAATCTCAGTATATAATTAGATATTTTCCTCGTTGGGTTAGTCATTGCTTATAAAATAGTAACTAAAGTAGACAGTTTTTAAAAAATATTTTATTCATTTTTCAAGCAGAGAGAGAGAGAAAGAGAGAGAGAGAGAGAGAGAGAGAGAGAGAGAGAGAGAGAGAGAGAGAGAGAGAGAGCACGCACCAGGGCCACCACCTGGTGGGTCTGGCTTATGTGGGTCCTGGGGAATTGAACCCCGGGTCTTAGGCACTGGAGGCAAGTGCCTTAACCGCTGGGCCATCTCTCCAGCCCATAAAGTAGACAGTTTTTAGTGTCTTTCAGAGTTGTGAACATCATTCAGGTGTGGCATGTTTATGTGAGTGACCAGTTTGCATCTAAGACTTTCCTTCCATTGAGAGACTTGGTTTTTGAAATGCAGAACAGTGAACTTGGCAAAGCACAGATGGTCAAGTATCAAACGATCTGTGAGCTTCCCCTTCCTGCCTGCAGTGTACTGAGCAGTCACAGTGTCAAAAAAGAGGTCATCTTGGCCTCACAGTGACACTTGGAGCTGTGGCCATGCTGTCCCACCCTGACAGGGGAGGGTGAGGAGGTGTGGAAAGACCAGCCTTTCTCAGGCAGCTCCTGTTCCTGACCACTGCGCTGTCTCTTTGCTGTCCTGCTGCCCTGAGGGAGAAATGGAAACTCCTGCATCAGAAGGGAATTAAATGTATAACTGTGAGCTGTCCAAACACTGTCAACATAATGAGTGATTTTAACCTGTTGATGCATCAAATCTTAATGTTTCTTTTTTGCATATGTGTGTGTGGAAAGCATGTGTGGTGTGGTATTGACATGGGTGTGCAGGGCCCAGAGGAGAGCTTCAGCGTCCTTCTCTATGGCTCAGCCGTGCACTCTCTTAAGACAGGGCCTGTCTCCCTCAACCTGGAGCTGCTATTTCAGGCCCCAGGGGTTCTCTGGTCTCTGCCCACCCCACCCCAGCCCCCTGGACTGGGGCTACAGACTGTGTGACCACACCCAGCTGGGGAGTTATGCCCAAGTGTCAAGTGTCCTTAACCACCGAGCCACACCTCCCCAGCCCACATCTTCTGCTTTCGCATGGTAGAACCATGAATGCCATTTCATAACTGTCATTTCATGACTATCAGCAAAACTTTGTTTACTTGAGGTGCTGGAGGTCAAACCCAGAGCCTCGTGCGAGCTGGGAATGCGCTTTCCCACTGGGATCAGAGCTAGGAAAACACTCTCCCACTGAGATCCGAGCCTCGTGCGAGCTGGGAAAGTCCTCTGCCCCCAGCTTGACGGGGTTTTGTGTGAGTCGTTCATCTGATACAGCCAGCATGGTAACCACTAGACACATACTCCTCAAGTTCCAATGTAATCAGCTAAAATAAGACGATATGTTCGCTCCCTAGCTTCACTGGCCATATCACAGGTGTCCCGTGACCGTGGTGACACTGTTTGAAAGGTGTCAATCGATGCTTCCGTCATCGCAGGAAGTGGTGGTGGAACCCGGTGGGGAGCTGCTATTTCCCATGCCTGGGTGCTGGGCGTGTTTACCTTTGCTCAGAGCCCAGGTGCCGGCCCTAGCGTTGCGGGCTTAACCCTCACACTGCCCGCATGGTGGCTCATCAGAATGCCACTCTCCATGGGGACATCCTCTCAGGGTCTTCCCAGTCACCTCCTGGAACCTCAGCAATGCCCTCAGGGGTCCAGCATTGATGATAGTTTATTGATACCCAGGCCATTGTGGTACTTTGTTCATAAAGTAAGATTAAAGGGAGATTGCACTGTAGGTTCTTTCCTCTCGCTTGTGTGTGGATTTACAGCTGTAAATCATACATTCTTTTTTTTTTTAGAAGAGTGCAGCTTTTTAAAAAAATTTATTTATTCATTTTCAGAGAGAGAGAGAGAGAGAGAGAGAGAGAGAGAGAAAGCGCACCAGGGCCACCACCTTGTGGGTCTGGCTTATGTGGGTCCTGGGGAATTGAACCCGGGGCCTTAGGCACTGGAGGCAAGTGCCTTAACCGCTGAGCCATCTCTCCAGCCCAAATCATACATTCTTGACTTTATGCTTCCATGTGTTTGCATCATCTTTGTAACTGTGTGATCTTGACGCCCCGTCTTAGTCTTTCAAGGATTCTTGCCAGAAGTTCTACCAAGCGGAGATGGAAGGGCTGGACTTCAGGAACGCGTCAGAGGAGGCCCGGAGGCACATCAACTCCTGGGTGGCCAGAAACACAGAAGGTGAAGACGCTTCGCTGTTTTGTTCTGTTTCTGGTGCTGGGACTTGAACCCAGGGCCTCCAGCATGCCCATGGGCTTCTAGCACAGCGCCTGTAGCCAGCCAGTCTGCAGCAGTCCTTGGGTCAGTCTTACTGTCATTTCTGTCTCAAGAACGTCTTTTTGCTCTCTAAGTCAAAACTTCTTATTTATTTAATTTCTGCCATGTTGGGGGTTGTACCCAAGACCTCGTGCATGCCACCTCTGAACTATACCACAGCCTTACATCGGGGCTTTTTCAGTTTTTCCACTCATGATCCCACTCCTCCCCCCCTTTTTTTTGGTTTTTCGAGGTAGGGTCTCGCTCTAGCCCAGGCTGACCTGGAATTCACTATGTAGTCTCAAGCTGGCCTTGAACTCACAGCAGTTCTCCTACCTCTGCCTCCTGAGTGCTGGGATTAAAGGCGTGCGCCACCACGCCCGGCCCACTCCCCTTTTTTGAGGCAGGGTCTCACTCTAGTCCAGGTTACCTGGAATTCACTCTGTTGCTCAGGCTGGCCTTGAACTCCTGCCTCAACCTCCCGAGTGCTGGGATCAAAGGTGGCTACCACTACGTCCAGCTCTGACCCCTTTTTGCTTGAGAAATTTTTATATGCAAACCCAGGTATATGAAAAGTATTTTACGAAATCGAACATTTATTGATAACAAATGACACAGAAACGTATTTAAAAATAATTCTTTGGCATAGATCTAAACACCCACACATATATATGTATGTAATTTTACCTTTAATTAAAGATGAAAACAAATTTGCATGCTGAGATAGAAGTGCTTGTTTGCCTAACAACACAATCCAAAGAGAAAATTTGATAAAGGATGTAAGTGAATGTTCTGGAAGAGCGGAAAACTTACATGCACTATAAAACCACTGTGGTCGGTATCATGATCTGGACGGGGTGTTGGAGGCAGTATTGGCTGATACTGTGATGACAGCGTGTTCAGAGTAAAGTCCACCTGTTGTATGTTCAGAAACAAGGCTGCAGTAAAGCCTTGCCAGGCAACGTGGGCAAGCACTTCTGGAAACACATTGAATTCATCACACATGTGATTGCATTCAGTCATGAAGATGGACTCACTGCCCACCGTTTCAGAAGCTGTGCTCGAGGGCTGGAGCCTGCAAAGCCTAATGACCTGAGTTTGATTCTCCATGAAAGTCAGCTGCACAAAGTGGCTCATGCATCTGGAGTCTGTTTGCAGTGGCAGGAGGCCCTGGTGGGCCTGTTCTCTCTGTCTGTCTCTCTTCTCTCTGCTTGCAAATGAATAAATAAAACTATTAAGAAAAAGCTTTGGCTGGGCACGCCTTTAATCCCAGCACTTGGGAGGCAAAGATAGGAGGATCACTATGAGTTCAAGGCCACCCTGAGACTACAGAGTGAATTCCAGGTCAGCCTGGGCTAGAGCGAGACCCGACCTCGAAAAACAAAAAAGAAAGAAAGAAAAAGCTTTGCTCTGAATATCCGCCAACTGTCCAAATGTGCTTGTGCAAGCTTGTCCGTGTCCAGCTTCTCATGTGGTTCTGTGTAGCTTTTCCTGCTCTGAGCAGTGTGTATGTGATGTCCCAGCATTTGATACGCCGCTTCCAGAACCAGCGTCCCTCTCCTTCCCTCTCTCCTGCTCTCCCTCCTTCTGGACTGTCTGTCTTTTCACAGACGAGGGAAGAAATCTGTGCCCGTGTCCGGAGCCACTTCCTCCCCGGTGTGGCTCTCATTTGTGCTTTATGCTTGTAAAGCACATTTTGTAGCTGCTTATTTACTTTATGTTTTTGTTTTCGTTTATCCAGGTTGGGCCTCTCGTTCTAGTCTAGGCTGACCTGGAATTTACTATGTAGTCTTAGGGTGGCCTTGATCTCACAGGGATCCTCCTACCTCAGCCACCACACCTGGCTCATTTACTTTTAAAAATAAGTTTCTAAAACTGATATAGAAAATTGTGTATATTTATGGGGTTTCATGAGATTTTCAGTACATGTGTACTATGTCTTGTTTATGTCAGGGTAAACATTCTGCCTCAAAGATATTTTTAAATTCAAATGTAAAGCTTGTCCTTTTTTTATTATATTTATTTGTTTGCAAAGGGAGTGATTAAGACAGAGAAAGAGCCGGGTGCGCGCCTTTAATCCCAGCACTCGGGAGGCAGAGGTAGGAGGATCGCCATGAGTTCAAGGTCACCCTTGAGACTACATAGTGAATTCCAGGTCAGCCTGGGCTAGAGTGAGACCCGACCTCAAAAAAACAAAACAAAAAAAAAAAAAAAAGGAAAGAAGGAAAGAGAAAGAGAAAATGGGCACATCAGGGCCTCTTGCCACTGAAAACAAATTCCAGACACACGCGCCACTTTGCGCGTCTGGCTTTACATGGTACTGGGGAATCGAACCCAGGCAATCTGGCTTTGCAAACAAGTATCTTTAACCATTGAGTCATCTCCCCAGCCCTTTAAAAATAGCTATTTCATTAGTCCATTTAAAAACAGTCCTCTAAGTGCTTTTCTTTAAGTTGTCTCTACCTCATGTGTTCTGTGAATTCCTGCTGCACACATTAGTATTGGTGCATAGAGTTTATGTCTGTGCAAACTTTATTTCATTTTTAATAAGTAGAAACTTTGTATGTACCATTCGTGTGTCGTTTCCCTCCTCCCTGACCCCATTCCACTGAGGGCCCTCCTCCGTGGGATTGCTGGAATGTTCCATGGAATGGAGAGCTAGGAGTTGTGTGAGCAGGAGACAGTGTGTGTGGCAGAGAATGCCTCTGGATATTCCCTCCACCATGGCTCTTACAGTCTTTCTGCCCCTCTTCTGCAAAGCTCCTTGAGTCATGGTGGGTGAGTTTTAATTAGTGTTGAGCTCTTAAGAGTCTCTGGGTTTCTACTGTGAGATGTTTTGAGTCTCCTCAGTGTCTGTCTCCATCACCCAGACACAGGTTGTCAGGCTCGCTGCAGAAGCAGCTCTCTTGCTCATTTTGTCTATTTAAACTTTTCTGTGGTTCTGTTGCTTTAAGGACACTAGCCCCCTATATGCGGGACTTAGTGGTGAAATCCCCCCATCCTGTACCTGACCATGCGGGGGTGGAGGCGGCCCTTTATGCACACACCCACCAACTCTTTGAGCTGATGACTCCTTAACTTTTCCTTGTAGATAAAATCAAAGAGCTGCTGGCTCCACAGTTAGTGAACGGAGCCACGATTCTGGTCCTGGTGAATGCTATCTACTTCAAAGGGAAGTGGGAGAAGTCGTTCAGCGAGGAGGAGACCCGGGAGAGCCCCTTCAAAGTCGCCAAGGTAAGGAGACGCCTGTTCTTGCTGCCTCCTGGAGCCTGGGCTTCGTGGGGCCTCGGCAGCTCTGAGCTTGGACTGTGCCAGACAACCTCACGCACCCTCTGAAAGCCCGTGGATGGCCAGCTGCCTGCCATGTGGCTGTCTCAGGGAACACTGACCAATGGATGGCCTCCTGTTGTTTGTGTATAAACCAGCAAACGAAGAGATATGTACACAGGATAGGCTCAGCTTAACCACCTCCAGTTTGGAAGATCGGTGTATTTAGCCTGTGTCTCTCGCTGAGTTCTATTTCATTCTAGTCTTCTCTTTGTCCCATGTACCCTCCTGCACACAGATTCATTTCATGTTCTGGGTCACTGACCGTAACACAGATCTTCGAGGCCAACTTGAATTTAAGCCTTCAGTTTCTTAGGAAGTGCGTTTGATTCCACGCTTTGGTCATCCTGAAATGAACTGTTTTAGTTTCTCCTGACAAAATTATTTCTTGTTGACAAGATGTGTGTGAGATGCTGGCAGGCTGACTCACACCTGTAATTCCAGGCTGAGGCAGGAGGATTGCTGTGAGTATGAGGCCAGTCTGGGCTACAGAGTGAGTTCTAGGTCAACTTGCACTAGAGTGCAACCCTGCTCAAAAGACAAAACCAAACCCAACAAGCACCAGAAACTCCATGTCCCAAGTTCATTTCTTCCCCTAGGAAGAGCTGGCGTGGCCCAGGGGTCTGCCTGTGAGAACCGGCTCTCCTTTCTGTCCTTCCTCTGCGGTGTCCACCCGCTCTGGTGGATGTGGGGGTGACGCTACAGGTGCAGATGTTGATACGGATTTTCACTTTAATTCCTTCTTTCTAACTAAGATAGAATTTAGATGCAAGATTTAGCGAGTCACTAAATTACTAAGATTGGATCACTTTCTGCTACCTGATTAGAGACTTTGGGACCCTGGAGGCACAGAGGGGCAGAGTGCCTAAAACAGAGGTCAGCAATGGCTGGAGATGGGCCAGTGTTAGCCCAGGGCTGTTTTTGTAGATGAAGGGTTTTTGTCTGTCTGCTTGGTGACAGGAGTTTCACCAGCAGCCCCTCCTTCACAGGTGGGCCTCACAAGCCCCTCCCTCCCCCTCACTGGAGGCCCTGCTGTGTGGGAAGACAGGGTCCCACAGCCCTTCTCTCCATCCTCAGGCGCTTGTGTTCTCTCTGCCCTTCTTCCACCATTCGCCCTCAGTCCCATGACATCAGCACTCTTTCCTAGGCCCCAACTAACTCCCAGTAGCTCCACCCTGAGGACCAGGTCTTGAAAAATGGGAGTTTGGGAGAGGTTGAGGATCTGATAGAATGTTCTAGAACAGAGACATTGATCCCCTCAGTAACAGCATACAAAGGGGGGGTGGAACCGGGTTGACTCCTAGGCTATCCATAACCCCCTACCCCATGGACTGATCCAGACTGTCCACGGAGGAGGATACCCAGCTGATTGGGGACAGGGAGGAGGGAAATTGGGGACACCAACACATTATTTGCTCATTCAGTGTATCTAATTATGGTCAATAATAATAATAAAAGAAATCTAGTCAAGAATGTATTTCTGGGCTGGCGAGATGGCTCAGTGGTTAAGGCACTTGTCTGCAAAGCCTAACAACCCAGTAGCCATGAAAAGCTAGATGCACAAAGCGGCGCATGCATCTGGAGTTCATTTGCAGTGGCTAGAGGCCCTGAGTGCCCATTCTTTCTCTCTCTGTCTCTCTGTGCTTGCAAATTTTTTAAAAAGTTTAAAAAGGAGAATGCTGTATTCCTGAGGCACAGAGTGGCTCTTTCTGTTCACTGTGCCCAGTGTGCCATCGTGGCTTCTTCCAATAGTGTTTGCTCGCTTCCTTTACAGGATGTGGAGAAGCCCGTGCCAATGATGCATAAGCGAGGCACCTTTCATATGACCTACATAGGAGAGGTATTTACCAGGATCCTAATGCTTCCTTATGTCGGCCAGGAGCTGAACATGCTTATTCTGCTTCCAGATGAACACGTGGACCTACGGACGGTAACCAGCACGGGGCCTCGGGGGTTGTGTGATTTGGCATTTGGGTTTCTTCTGAGCAGCTCTCTCCAGAGTCCCCCTTAGTGTAGGTTTTCATTTTGCATTTGTTTGTGGTGCTGGGGGTGGAACTCAGGGCCTGGACCATGCTAGGCAAACCCTTTGCCCCCCTTCAGGTGGCCCAGGCACTGCCAAGCCCCCTGTCACTGGAAGTGGACAGCACTGTCCAGATCTTAAAGTGCTGTTTTCGCCTCCGGGGGCGCTGTTAGCCGCAGAGGGAAAAACGGTGAAGCGGTGGGAGCTGAGCAAAGGCTGCTCCGCTACTCCCCTGCCTCAGGTCCTTCCACAGAGCTGGGGGCCGATGCAGGATCTGGCGAGACACAGACTGAGCAGATGTGTATAGTGTATCCACGTGGTTCTTTATTCAATTGGGGGAACTTACATTTATAGGAAAAAGGGGGTCAGGGGGATGGGGAAAGGGGACTGGTTGGTCGGGGTGGTGAGTTAGCGGCCTGCACTGGGATAGGTGAGAATGGACAACCTGAGAATCCCTCATCTGGGGGCCTGAGTGGCGGGAAGTGCGTGATTCTAGCCACGGTCCTTGGGGATGGGTACAAGGACATTTGTCTGGTCCCAGTGCCAGTCCTGCTGAGATGGGAATGCTGGTTCCTGTGGCCCATGGGGGTTGGGAGTCAGGGTTGATGGAGCCGGGAAACACCTACCGAATTATCGGGGTTTCACCCACTCAGACATCCTTAACCCTTTGTTCTCCGTGCCCTCAGCAGCAGTGCCAACAAGCAGTGCCCAACATTAAAGTCTTCGACTCTCTCTTAG
>PVHP010045192.1:0-13771 GCA_004024765.1 Zapus hudsonius | reverse complement strand
GAAGGACGGGATGAAAAAGGGACCCATAGCCACAGCCATTCATCCAACTCAGGATAAGCCTAATGTGTTTGTGTTTTGCAGGATACAACGAGAGAGATGTGGCCCATCTAACCTTACCAACCAACCTTAGGCCGATGGATGAGATCCTGACAAGAGAGGAGCCACCACAGTCATATAAGGGAGGATCCATAGGGAACTCTGCAGACAATGAATGATGAACAAGGGACCTATAACCACAGTCATTCAATCAACACAGGATAGGCCATTGAGACAGGAACCAAGGATTTTCGACACAAGGACCTCTAAGCTCGCAACATTTGTGCAGCCTTATTACTCACCCACCACGACTCAGGGAACTGAGCGGAAGAGGGGTCGGAAAGATTGTGAGAGCCGTGGTGGGGGAGACAGTCCGGAGGCATGACACCCATCAGTGACAACACACTTGGGCCAGGAAGACCGGGATGAGTACTAAGATATACAGGATCCCTTGCCATAAGGACTAATACAGACAGCCCACGGAGGAGGATATACAACTGATCAGGGATGGGGAGGGGGGGAATAGGGGAATTCGGGATAACAACGCATGGTTTGCCCACTAAATAATGTAACTCATTATGGACAATAAATATATATTAAAAAATAAAAATAAAAAAATAAAAATAAAAAAAGAAAGAAATAAAACATAAATACTAGAAAAGAAAATTTTTTTAAGTATGTGGATCTTATTCTCCATAAAATGAGAGTAACTATGTCCCTCCAAAAAAGAAGCACTTATCACATACACACACCCTCCAAAAAGGAAGCACACACACACACACACACACACACACACACACACACACACACACGATAAAGGTACAGTAATAAAACAATAAGCCACCAGCCAAAGAACTCAAGTTGAGACTCAAGATATAGATAAATTAGAACTTAATGTCTGATCAAAATAGAGTTTCTCAATGGTAAGAGCAAGAGGGAATTATTCCATAAATCGTGTTGAGGTACAATTGTCTATGCATCCAGGAAAAAAAATTAGGGTAAACTCCAATTTTATTCCAGAAAAAAAAATCAATAGAAACTTAATTGAAATCTAAATAGAAAACACGAGCACTAAACATACCATAACACACTTGCCTATTGTAACACTCCACAAAGAAGATCATTTTATATCCATTTTGAAGATGCAGACCTTAAATCTAGAAAGGTGCACAGCTTACCTGAGGTCACACAAGGTTGCATACCAGGAGCTCAGATGACAATCACAGTGCTGTTCATTTTATGTGCCCATCAGGCAACTGTACCTTACGAGTTTCATTCAACCCAGCTAATAGTTCTTCCTAATTTTAGTTTTTTATTCACAATTTTCATACATATACATAATGTATTTTGAAAAACTTTTAACGTGGGGTCTAGGGATCCAAACTCAGGTACTCCAACTTACCTAGAAAACCAGCTAATAATTCTCAACAGGTGATCAACTCTCCCAGCCTGAAACATAACCCAGGCCCCTCAAAATAAAATTCATGTAAAGACCTCTAATCTCATAACATGAGTACCCCCAAAGGGAGAGTAATCCATTCTCTGAATGCTGTGGAGGGGGGCATCAGGGGAAACCTGAACAGAATAGGACTTGGTGATCTGATGCTTTCATGGCATGGTTTGGTAATGTGGTTCTTATCCTGAGTAGGTGCCACTGGCGAGACAGAAAGAACCTTGCCTTCTAACTCTACCTCTTCTTACCAAGAAGGTTCCTCCCAAGAGAATGAGGGCTCAATCATCACTCATTTCTCCCAACCAGGACTGACCAAAGAGTCACAAACTACAGTAAGTAGGCTAATATAAATTATGCCCTCGTATGCAAGGCTTTATTGGGGTTTCTGTACAGACGCTGAAAAGAACAAAAGGAGGTGTGTTTTAGTCCACATTTAGTGCTATAATGAATACCAGGGTCCAGGTACTTTTTAAAGAAAGTAGTTCATTTAGCTCCCAGGTTGGAGGCTGAGCGTTCACAATTAGGCACCCTTCTGCTGGACCTTCTATCATAGGACCCCAGTGATGCCATGTCAGAATCATGAGAACAGGACAGAGAAGTCACATGCTGAGACAGGACCCAAGGAAGACAAGCACAGGCTTGCTCTTAATGGTGGTAAGCAGCAATGAGTCCTGAAAGCTTTGTGGCTGGCCAGGCAGACCAAATGTACCAACTGGAGTGATGGAAGCATGTCTGTTATGGGGGCACCAGCTGCTCTCTGGGATTTGAGGCCACTCCATGGGAGGAAATTCCTACCTGGTTCTGAAAACCTAATGAAAAGCCTATGGCTAAGGAAGTCATAAGCCCTTGTGGGGGGGGGGAGACTGAGGAACTACTACTATTGTCTGGCTAAATGCACATCACATATTATGCCCACCAAATTGCCCTCTATATATTCATGTTTATGCCCATATATTAACACTACTCTCACTTTTGGTCGGAGAAGCTTCTTGTTTCAGATAGCGGTGAAAACTGGGGTGTGACTCAAAACTCACCACAGTGCTGAGAAGAAGTGACAGTGGAGTGTTCAGCACTAAGTGAGGCATCTCTATCACACCCTCCAAGGCTCAGAAACCATTAAAGAGGTAGCAGAAAGAATGTAAGAGCCAAAGAAAGGGGAGGAGTACTTACAATGCTGTCTTCCAGACACAAAGTCACTTGATATTCATGGCCTCGCAGTGGCAGACACTACCTACACATGACCTGCATGATAGGAGGAAAAGATGATGTCATCATAATAGAAGAAAGACTGGCTGGAAAGAAGAAGGGACTCAGTGGAGGCAGCGGATTTGGGAGGGGGGAAATGGGAGTAGTCTGAGGGGTTATGATCATAGTATATTGTTTATATTTATGAAAGTTGTCAATACAAAGTTAATTTTTAAAAACTGTTCTTACAGGAATAAACTCTTTCTACAAGATTGGCAGGTATCCCTTTAAAGAGCAAAGCCTCCCTGACGTCATCACCTTGCATAGAAAGGTCCCCTCAGCTCTCCATGTCACCGCCCTGCACATGAACAGTTAAGGGACACACTCAAACAATACTCAAGCCACAGCAGGATATAGTTGACCCCTTTCATCCCTTGCAAGCTTCCTATATCATCCTTGACATCTGTCATGGTTTGATCCAAATGTCCACCACAAACAAATGAATGTGTTCTGAGTGATCCATCCTCAGCTGATGGCAGTTTGGGTTTTACAATCTAGCTGGAGCTGTGTTGTTGGGGGTGGGCTTATGGGGTTATAAGCCAGCTTCCCCTTGCCAGTATTTGGCACATCTTCCTGCCACCGTTTGCAGTGCTGTGGCGGAGGTGATGTCCACCCCTCTGCTCATGCCATCATTTTCCCTGCCAGGATGGAGTCTTCCCTCAAGTCCATAAGCCAAATAAACCCATTCCTCCACAAGGCGTTTTTGCTTGGGTTCTTTCTGCACAGCAACTAGGAAGCTGACTGCAACAACGTCTAAGGCTCCCAGCCTTTTCTGCTCCTTCTTCCACACCCCCTATTTCTTTCCCTCTCTCTTTCTTTATGTCTTTCAATACTTTATGTCTTGCAAAAAATATGTGCACAGAAACATTGACCACTTTCTCATGAATAAAAAGTAAGTACAATCTATCCTCACATGGTGGTTAGCTTACAAGCATTGTCAACAGCTAGAACTGCACACAACAAACTTTGTAACTGACTACATACTGACAAAGAATCCAACTTGTTTTCTATTAGATCTTCAATTTTTGACTCAGAAAGAAAGCATAGACATGATGGACATAATGAATATTACACAAATAAAAGTTAGGATAAATAAGCTCTGATGTGGACAATACCTGATCAATGCATCAAATTTTGTTTCCAATTTTATTTTTTTTTCAAGGTAAGGTCTCACTCTAAGTGGAAAAGAATGCTCCCAAATGAAAATGGTTTCAGTAGAGTTAACATTTTTAGAAATAGTCTAACTGTGCTATTTAGAAAATTTATCAAGAGATTAAATTGGCTTAATGCAGTTCTCTTGGGAAAATATTTTCTGGATAGAAAGTCCATCTAAATTGATATATTTCTAATTAAAATTCTTAAATTCAGAATGTTCTCAGAGCCAAAAGAGTGGGAGAAATTGTCCTCAAAGTCGAAAATGGGGGTCAACGTGGTGAGGTCAAAATGTCCTGTAATATGGCAAACACGAACACCACTCTGGGTCATGTCAGTTTGTCTAGAAGCAGAGCGCTTGATCCCCACTAAAGGACAGCTATGTCATTCTGCAGAAGTAAATCAGTCGCACAAGGACACACGTTGGCAAGAAAAAGGACCACGTGAGAATGGAGCAGCGTCTGTTAACCGGCTGTAAGGGCAGAACCTACCCCGAATGCGATTGCCAAGAACGGATGAGATAATCCCTTCCGTCGAGTATCTGTGGGCACCATACCAGCTTGTGCTTCAGTCTCAGAAGTAGCCTGATACTTAAGAAGAAAACAAAAGATTGATGTACTAGCCGCAAAGCCAAGTCAGCATTATCAATTCTTCTTACAGGAGAATTGTCCTCATCCAAAATGAACTCTGGCCAGCCCCTGCTTCACTTTCCAGAGCACACACTGGGACACACAGCACATGACAGGGAGGTGTGCAAAGTTCTACCCTTGAGCCTCGCTCCAGCTCGGCCTCTCTTCCCCACTGGAAAATACTTATGTGTGTTTCACAACCCACACTAATGTCATTCCCTCTATGAATTTTCTATTGGCTCTCCTGCTCAGCTCCAAGAGCCTTTTATCCATATTTGATCAAAGTTGGTTGCTGTTCCCTGCGTTAAAGAGAGAGCTTCATAAAGACCTTTCTCACTTGGAGTTCTCAGCCCCTGACACCCAGAGGACACCTAGTAAATGCTTTAGGACCCAAATTTACTAATGATGCCCAAATTGGGCTAAACCTTCCTCTAGGAAGATTCTTTTATTAAATATAGCCAATTTTGCAAGCAGAATTAAGTTGCATTTCCTTTGCCTAGGAGCACCTCCAGCAGGTAAGCACTGCATTGATGAAATTCCAGTTCAATGCTATGAGGAAGGCTCTGGAATGCTTGTGAGTGTCAGGTTTGTAAGTTTCCTAATCAACAGAGATCTCATTACAACACAGTCAGGGATATTCGGGGACTATCCCTGTTGATGGCCACAGCAGCCCAGGGCAGTTATATCTTGTTAGCCTCTAAAACAACCTGATGCCAGGAGAATGATTCTACTGCAATTTACACTTGTGCAGGATAACTTCTTGATATTTTAGTATGTTGAAGAATTTCAAGAATAAGGGGTTCTCTGTGCTTGCAATCGTCTCTCTTTCTCTCTCTCTCTCTCTCTCTCTCTCTCTCTCTCTCTCTCTCTCTCTCTCATTTTGCAAAGCAGAAAGTCAGAGAGTTGGAATTTGTGAAAGGTAACACTTTTCTCTGTCTTTAATGAAAATTGAAAATCACCAAACAGGTTTTTTGGGAGGTTATGCTAGACTTCCTGAAAGAGGAGTGGAGACAGGCAGGTAGGTGGTGATAAAGGGACGGGGAACACTAAGAAGATCCCACCACATGCTTAGTAGTAGGGCTGTCAGCCCACAGCACAGCAGCCTGTAAGACTTTCCAGGAGTTTGGGGAAATGGCTACTGTGTGCCCAGAGACATTGGATCACCAATACACCCAGACTTTCAGCCTCAGGGAAAATGTTCATCTCCACTATACCCAATATAGAATGGATTTATTACTTATAAGAAGTATAGATGAGGCTAGAAGGACCCTTCCAAATGATTTCGTTCCACCAAGGTGAGCTAGAAGAGCAGAGTGACATCCAATAAAAGTAATATAGCACCGACGAGCAACTAGGCAGGTTGGAGTTTCAGTCAGGATAAGGGCATTAATCCACTATCAGTCTCAAGACTCAATTATTACTTAAAGTTCTCATCTCTTAATACTGTACAATGGAAGTTATATCTTAGCAGGGTTTTTTTTATTAATTGAGACTTTATAATATGAACATATTACATATTAGTCATATTTTCATTAGGTTATCTTCCTCATTCCATGGAGTGTCCTCCTCAATGGGGGGTTATTGGTATTTACTGTAGGATCATAAATGTACCAGTCAGTCTCTTGGTGGGTGGGGAAAGATAATATCTCAGACTACACCTTCTCACCCTGCAGCTCTTACTTTCTTCCTGTGCCCTCTTCCACGATGTTCCATGAGCCTTGGAGGGTGTGTTGTAAGTCTCCCTTAGTGTTCAGCTCTCAGCAGCCTCCAGGGAGATGGCAGTTGACCCTGAGGAGACTCAGCATGAGTTTTCAGAGTACATTCAAACAATGGCACAATGACACTCGGAGGAAAATCAAACTCCTTATCAAAATATAAATGTCCTTTATCACTGGCACCTACCTACAAACTCACTGCCCTGTGGTCACCACTGGCTCTTTTCTAACATGTTATTTATTATTTACTTGTAAGAAGAGAGAGCAAGAGAGACAGAGAAAGAGAGACAAATAGAGAGGGAGAAATAGAGAGAGAGGGTGCACCAGAGCCTCTTTCCACTGAAAACAAATTCTAGATGCATGCGCCACTTTGTGTATCTGGCTTCACATGGGTAGTGGGGAACAGAACCCAGGATGTCACACTTGGCAGGCAAGCTCTTTTAACCGCTGAACCATCTCTCCAGCCTACGACTGGCTCTTTAAACTGGTCTTCACTCAGTTCTTCAGATCACAGAGTCCTGTCTCATTCCAGGGTCTTCATGCAAATTGTTCCTTCTCCAGATGATAATTTTCACTATTGGATCAGCTCCGGTCACCTCTCAGGATCTCCTGACTACACCATCCAAAGTGGCATCTTTCTCATTTCCCTAAGTAAGTATTCTTTTCCTTCATCATTTTTGCTTGTTTATTTTTCTACTTTGTTTTACTTTTTCATGCTCTTGGTTACTCTTTAATCTCAAGTCCATGGTTACTATCTGTATAGCATTTATCTTGTTTGCAATTTCTCACCTCTCTCTCTCTCTCTCTCTCTCTCTCTCTCTCTCTCTCTCTCTCTCTCTCTCTCTCTCTCTCTCTCTTCCACCCGTAGTCTTGAATGAAAGATCTGAAATGTCAATGATAATTTTTTGTTCTCCTAAGTACAATATCTGGCACAAAATATACAATAAAAATTTGTAGAGGGAGTTAATCATGTATCCTATATTTCTGAAAGATTTAAAATCACAGACATTGTGAGGGTGTGGATAAAAAGGAACACATGTGTACCATTAGTAGGAATGAACATTGGCAACCAGTATGGACGTTTTGAAAGACCACCAAAAACTCGGTGTGGTGGCACATGCCTGTAATCCCACTCTGTGAGTTCCAGGCCAGACTGAGCCACGTGAGACCCTATTTCAATAAATAAACAAAAATTGGACCACTGTACAGCTCAACAATTCCTCTTCCAAATGAGAAGGAAAAAATACTAACTCCTAAACTTACCTTCATTCTAACATTAGATATAAAAACAATGTAAATGTATACCAATGGGCAAATGAATAAAGAAAAATACCGGAATAGTATTCAGCCTTAATTTGTCAAGCGTGGGTCTATCCTGAAGGCATTAGGAACTTGCTTTCCTCTTTTTCTCCCTTTTGCCTGTCTCCTTCCTTGGCTTCATTCATTTGCTTTTAGCTTCTCACAACATTCTACACTAATTTTTCCATTTTCAAATCTATGGTCATTGATGATATATTTGTGGCTATAATTGATTTTGGGGGCATTTTTACATCGTGTCTGGTTTGATGTTGTTACTTCCACTGAAGTGTGTCTGCTCCTTGCAGAGTGGTCCTAGGGATTGAGCCTTCAGGAGTAAGCTGCTCAGTAAGAAGATTCCCCCCAAATCCAAGAGAGAGATTCAGACCAACAGATGTGCAAATTGCAATACAGAAATGCAATAAACATAAAAAGCAAGGCAACATGACTCTTGAAAAAGATTATAACCCCTCAATTACTGAGCTCAAACATACTGAGATGAATGGCACGGCACATGAAGATTTAAAAAGTTTCATTGTAAAAAAGATCAATGACCTAAAAGACTACATAGACAAGTAGATGGGTTCAATCCAGACCCTAAAAAAGAAAGTCAGAAACATAAGGAAAAAAGTTAAAAAATGAATGAGAAAATCATCAATATAGATGGAAAAGTCAGCAACTTATAAGAAAAAGTCAGCAGCAAGTACATTGACATTTTTAAAAATATATAAATATTGAAGATGAAAACTCGATGAATCAAATGAAAGCAGTGGAAGGGCAAAAGACCACGGATAGCGAAAACTATCCTAAGCAAAACAAAAAACTTATGCTGGAGCAGATCCTACTAAGCGATCTCTCAAAAGAACAGAGAGCCAAATATTGCATATTCTCCCTCATATGCGGTCCTAACCAGGTTAACCATAAACTCTACACAGACCTGCCGAGAGAAGTGAGAGTTTATAGAAGAGGGGTAAGAGATGGGGGGGGGGATGACTTGAGCATGAAGCTAAACCAAAATGGGTTCAAAATCATAAAATCCTCACTTACTTACTGAAAACTATTGAGCAAGTAATGGGCGTTGTCTGGCAAGAGGGGCCGTAAATAGAAGGGGAGAGAGTTTAAGACTGTGAAAAATTGATCAGTCTAGCAACTCCTAGTCCCAGTCATCAGCTCCTTCCCTCATGCAGCTGTTGACCAAAGTGACCCATGAGATCCCAAAAACAAGACAGGATTCTGTCAAAGCTCTTATATGCCCTCCCCAGGCCTGAGGTAGGATCCTGTTGCTGAAGAAACCACAAAAAGCCATCCATCAACATGGAGAGACCCTGAGAGGTCTGGTAACCAGCCTCCAGATGGTAGTCAATATAGTACTGGAAGGCACTGCATAAGCTATCAGGGGAAGCTGGTCAACAACAGCTGGAGAAAACAAAGAACACTGACAGGAAACACAGACTGCCGCCATGGTAGGCTGAACACACTTCCTACTGGGAGAGAACAGCAAACCAAGACATGAACACTTGTGCAATGGAGGAGCCAAAGCCAGGGGGAGGCAATCAACAGCTTTTAATTCGGCCAAATAATCTACTCAGCGACAGGGATCCCTTAACTGGAACTGGGGACTCAGGGTGAAATATACTGGGAACCAAACGCTTGGGCCCCCAAAGAAAGATACACTATATGAGTGATTTACAAAGAGGCTACTAACAATAGAATCTAGCTAATTCAGAAATGTGGATCTCAGTTAACTTATACTGATCTCACTCTCCAATGGAGATTCTGTTTGTATCTTTCAGATGCAGCGAGAGAGCAGTGGCTCTTCCAACCCTACCAATGAACCACAGGCCATTAGCTGAAATCCTGGCAGGAGATGAGCCACACCAGACCTACCATGGAGGATCCATACAGATTCCCACAGAGAATGGTGGGATGGACAGGAGACCCATAACCACAGCCAGTCAGTCAACATAGGATGAGCCGGACAGACACCAATGATTTTCAACACAACCTAAAGCAGAAGTACAGAGGCCCCTAAGACTTCAAACAATAAAGCAGCCTTAATACTCACCCACCATGACTCAAGGTACTGAGCAGAAGAGGGGGTAGAAAGATTGTAAGAGCTATGGTGGGAGAGAATAGCAGAGACATGGCCCCCCTCAGTAACATCGCACTAAGTCGGGTGAAACCATGGAACCGGGCTGGCTCCTAGGATATCCATAATCCCCTACCTCATGGACTGATCCAGACTGCCCACGGAGAAGGATATCCAGATGATTGGGGTTAGGGAAGAGGAGCATTGGGGAAATGGGGATAACAACTCATTATTTGTTCATTGAATTTATCTTATTATGGATAATAAATATATATATAGAAGATGAAAACTCAATGAATCAAATGAAAGCAATGGAAAGCCTCATTAATATACTTGATCAAGCAAAATGAAGGATATCAGAAACACATATCAAGGTTAAGGAAATGCTGCATTAAAATATCAATAAGAAGCAAAAAAGAAGCAATCATGACCACAATGTCCACAAACCCTGAGTTACAATCAAGAGAGCAAACCTAAGAATCCACAGGAGAAAAGAAGAGATGAAATAAACAATGAAGAAAATCTATTCAATTAAATTACAGCAGAAAATACCCCAACCTCTCCATGATATAGGCAATAATGTCAAAAATAAAAAGGGAATAATTTTAAAAGTTGTAAGGAATAAATACCTACTCACCTACAAAAGAAGAAACATCAGGATAACATCACATCTTTACAGCAAGCCTAAAAGCCAGGAATGCATGAGATGGCATATTCCAGGCCTTTAAAAACCATCTGGGAGCTGGAGAGATTGCTCAGTGGTTAAGGTGCTTGCCTGCAAAGCCTAATGTACCAGGTTCGATTCCCCAGTACCCACATAAAGCCAGATGCACAAAGTGATGCTTGCATCTGAAGTTCATTTGAAGCAGCTGGAAACCCTGGTGTACCCATTCTCTCTCTCTCCCTCTTTCTCCCCCCCTCCTCCTATCTCTCTCTGCTTGCAAATAAATAAATAAAATATTTAAGGCCAATGATACACAGGATAGTTATATAAAAGAAAACAGTTCAAGGCTGGCCAAGAACTGCACAGTGAGTTCTAGGTCATTCCGGACCTATTTTTGCATTAAATATATAGTATTCTGCTTTTTTAAGGCAAAGTCTCACTCTAGCTCAGGCTGGCCTAGATAGAACTCACTCTGAAGCCCAGACTGGCCTTGAACTCCCAGTGATCCTCCTACCTCAGCCTCCCAAGTACTCAGATTAGAGGCCTGAACTACCATGTCTGACATAGCAAATCTTTTGCTATGAAGGGAGAATATTTGAATTGTCCTATTTAAAATAACCTCTGTTAGTAAGCTTTCTTAGGAAGATTTCTCACCTTTCTCTTGTCCATTTTCAGAGATTTTTCATGTTTCCTCTGAATGCAGCAATGACCAATGCTCTTTAGTCTAAGTTGTTTAGGGGGCTGGAGAGATGGCTCAGCGGTTAAGGCACTTGCCTCCAGTGCCTAAGGCCCCAGGTTCAATTCCCCAGGACCCACATAAGTCAGACCCATAAGGTGGTGGCCCTGGTGCTCTCTCTCTCTATCTATCTCTATCTCTATCTCTATCTCTCTGCTTGAAAATGAATAAATAAAAATATTTTAAAGCCGGGCGTGGTGGCGCACGCCTTTAATCCCAGCACTCGGGAGGCAGAGGTAGGAGGATTACTGTGAGTTCGAGGCCACCCTGAGACTACAGAGTGAATTCCAGGTCAGCCTGGACTAGCGAGACCCTACCTCGAAAAACCAAAAAAAAAAAATAATAATAAGTTGTTTAAACATACTCTGTAAAAATTAGAATCAGTAATTTGTTAGATAAATAATTTTAATCATTTAGATTACCCACAAAAGCAGGAGGATTTCAGGGTAAAGTACTTCCCACTTGAGTGAATTTTAACAATCTGTGAAACCCTTTGTAAGCATGTCATTTAATTGCTGCAATAAAGTACCTGGCAAAATGCAAAAAAAAAAAAGAAAAAAGAAAAGAAAAAGAAAACAGCCAACCAAGAGTGGCAAAGCTATCTCTTAAATTTGATGAAGAAATAAGAACTTTTTCAGACAAGCACAAACTAAAGCAATTCACAACCTCCCAGGTAGCAGTGCAGAAGATACTTAGAGGAATTCTACTCACAGTGGAAAAAGACAATCGCATTTGTGAGAGCACAGGAAAGAATAAATTTCATGAGAGAAATGATTGAACAAAAGGCTAAGAAGTAATACATCATATCCAACCTAGTCAACCAAAGACCTCTAATATTAACAAAAGAAAAGGTAATAAACAAACAACACCCTAATCAACACAAACACAGAAACTAGTGAATATCTCTAAATAATAATGGTACAGGTAAATGACCTCAATGATACAGACTGGCTAACTGGATTACAAAATTAGACCCAATTATCTATCTGTTCTCTCCAAGAAACACACCTCACTGGCAAAGACACCCACAGAGTAAGAGTCAAAGAAAAAAATAATGTGCCAAGCGAATGGAAACTAAAAACAATCTGGCATAGATACACTGATGGCTGATAAAGTCAACTTCAAAGTAAAATTAGTTAAAAAAATATATAAAAATGCCACTACAAAAGAGAATATGTATTGTGTTAGGGTTCCCACTTTTGTACAATCAGCACTGTTGGTCATCAAAGATCAGACAATCCTGATACAATAGTGGTTGATCTCAATACTCAATCTAGGAATTTCTCATTCCTAGATAGACCATCCAAACTAAAAATAAAAAAGCTCAGGGTTAAACTATATCATAGAATAAATGGACCTAACATATTATTTGCACAGATATTCCACCCAACAGGAACAGAATATATATTCTTCTCAGTAGCCCATAAACCTTCTCTGAAATAGACCATTTATGCCACAAGTCAAGTCTTATCAAATATAAAGGAATTAAAATAATTTCTTATATCTTATTAGATCATAATTTAATAAAATTAGCAATCAATGGTAAGAAAAATTAGAGAAGCTACACAAATGCATGGGGACTAAATAATATACTTTCAATAACCATTGGGCTGTTGAAGAAATCAGGGAAGAAATTTTAGCATTCCTAGAATCAAGTGAAAAAGAAAGCACATCTACCAGACCCTTCAAGATATAGCTGAGGAAGCTCTAAAAGGAATGTTTACAGCTATGAGTGCTTACACTTAAAAACCTGAAAGATTTCAAACAACTTATCAACATACCTCAATGTACTAGAAAAACAAGAACAGTCCAAACCCTAAAGCAGTAGATAACAAGAAACAATAAAGATCAGAGAGCATAAATTAATGAAATGAAAATTAAAAAGACAAGAAATAGAATCAATTAGAGTTGGTTCTTTAAAAAAATAAACAAGAATGACAACACCCTAGTCTAACTAACAAAAACAAAAAGAGAAAACACCCAAATTAATAAAATTGGAGACATTGAAGAAGTGGTTGGGCTGGGGAAATGGTTCCCTGGGTAAAAGCACTCATCATACAAGTGTGAGTACCTGACTTCCAATCCCTACACTCCACATAAAGGCTGACCCCTTAGCATGAACATGTTTAATCCAAGGGCATGTATCCAGTGCTATTGGGGAAGTAGAAATGGAAGAATTTCCCAGAAATTTGTGGGCCAGCTAGTACATGAACACAGTAATGAATTTTTAAAAAAAAATCCTTACTCAAAAAAGATGGAAGGCGAGGACCAATACCCAAGATTATCTTCTGGTCTCAACACACACACACACACACACACACACACACACACACACACACACACATCAAAAAAAGGAGAGATTGCTACCAATTCCAATAGAATACAGAAAATCATTAGGAAGTACTTTGAAAACTTATAATCTATAAAACTAAAAAATTTAGAAGAAATTGATAAATTCCTAGACACATGTGACCTACTAAAATTAAATCAAGAAGATATTAACAATTTAAATATACCCATAACAATCGACAAGACTGAAGCAGTGATTCAAAAGCTTCCCCATAAAAGTCCATGACCAGATGGATTCATTAACAAACCTTGAAAGAAAAGTTAGCACCAATGCTCCTCAAACCATTACATTATGAAGCCAGCTCTACCCAGTACAAAAATCAGATAAGGACACAACAAAAACAGAAAACTGTAGACCAATTCCCCTGATGAACAAGATGCAAAAAGTATCCATAAACTTCTTGAAA
>PVHP010045191.1:0-13740 GCA_004024765.1 Zapus hudsonius | reverse complement strand
GAGAGAAAGAGAAAGAGAGAGAGAAAGAGAGAGAATTTTAATCTCAGCCTTCAGGAGGCTGATGTAGGAGAATTTCTGTGAGTTTGAGGACAGCCTGGAGCTACAGAGTGAGTTGTTCCAGGTCAGCCTGAGCTAGAGTGAGACCCTACCTCAAAAAACAAACAAACAAAACCAAAAGCAATAACAACAACAAAAAAACACAGAAGTTCTGCGCTCTCTCTCTCTCTCTCTCTCTCTCTCTCTCTCTCTCTCTCTCTCTCTCTCTCTCTCTCTCTCTCTCTCTCCACTCATCTATCCCTGAGCATCTCCCCCAGGATGTTGTTCTTTTGTGGAGCACATTGTGATGGCTCACATTAATACAACACCAGCAAAGGTCGAGAACACCTGCAGAAGTGAACAGAACACACTCTGTGTTCTGTCACTGAAAGAAGAGAGGTTTTCAATGAACTTGTCAGTAAAGGGTACACATCTGGAAATGGATTATCCAGGAGGTAATTTGCATGTGGTCATGGAGGTCA
Source organism: Zapus hudsonius (assembly GCA_004024765.1). Lineage (NCBI taxonomy): Eukaryota > Metazoa > Chordata > Mammalia > Rodentia > Dipodidae > Zapus > Zapus hudsonius. Next base: position 13,222 of record PVHP010045191.1, on the reverse strand, counting down.
CCATTTGTGGGTTAAGTTAATTTGCTACAGGGGATGTTTGCATTGTTTGTGGGGACTTTACATGTGATTTTACTAAAAGTTAGAATAAGATGACTTTAGCTACCGTATCAGTAGATTACTCCTAAGAAACACAAACATCAATCCCTTAGGTTTTCTTCAACCACAACAATGTACACCAAATCAGAAAAGAAAGTTCACTGCATAAAATCAGTGTGGTGGTTTGATTCAGGTGTCCCCCATAAATGCATGTGTTCTGAATGTTTGAGTCCCAGCTGGTGACAATTTGGGAATTGGCACCTCCTGGAGGCAGTGTATTGTTGGTGGTGGACTTATGGTTGTTATAGCCAGTTTCCCCTTGCCAGTGTTTGGCACACTCTCCTGCTGCTATTGTCCACCTGATGTTGACCAGGAGGTAATATCCAACCTCTGCTCATGCCATCATTTTCCCTGCCATCATGGAATTTTTCCTCCAGTCTGTAAGCCAAAATAAATCCTTTCCTTCCACAAGCTGTTTTTTGGTTGTGTTCTTTCTTCCAGCAATGAAAAGTTAAATGCAACAGTTAAATTGGTATCAGAAGTGGGATCGTTCCTGCTAGAACCCTGATTCTGTGGCTTTGGCTTTTTTGGAACTGATTTGTAGGAAGAATGTGGACTTTTTTTTGAAACCTTGGTCTAAGAAATGCCTTGTAGTACTGTAAGTATAGCTTCATGGTCAGAGTTGAAAGATCTGAATGTAGTCAGAACTATGGACTGTGAAGTTTGGTTTATGAGGTGAGAAAGAACCTTGTTGGAACTGGTCTAGAAGCAGTTTGTGTGAGAGGTTTGCTAGGTTCTGCCTGCCTGTGTCCTGAGAACTTGTGCAGGGTTGCATTGTGTAAAAATGGACTGGTGTGAACAGATGGAGATGGCACAGAAAGAAATGAAATCTCTGGGCTGAAACTGCTGTCTGTCCAGCTGCAATTGTTTGAGAGATTATAACCATTGAGATTGGGCCAGGTGATCTGCATTGGGACAGCAGGAAGAATGCAGACTCTTTTGAAGTAGGGGACCCCAATGCTGAAATTTCCCTGCTTTTCAAAGTTGGCTTTATTTCCTCCCTGGATTAACAAGTTGGTAGCCCACCTGGTAATAGAGTATAATAAAAATGGGAAAGAGTGGATCATAAAAATAAAGAAATGAATAAATAAGAGTGGGTCATTGTATGTGCAATTCAGTTTTGTTTTTTGGAAATGGCATGGGCAATGGTGAAGCAGGCTTGTTTGGTTACCTGTGTGGAGGCCCATTGGAGCAATAAGAATGAACCATGGCTTTCAGTGGAGACCCAGTGAAATGCCAGCACTATAGGATGGTTGCCAAGGAGAGCTGCCAACACTGGATGGAATATACCTGGGGCTATGAGCAGCTGAGCTGGAGGGGTAGAATTGGAACTCCAGAGACTTGTCACCAGTTAGAGTTGTTGGAGTTACAGAATTTGATGTTTGCCTTATGTTAAAACTTGCATTGGCTCAATCCTTGTTATGCCCAATGCCATCTTTTGCAGTGTAACTATTTATTCTGTCCCATGATGTTTTTTTTTTTGTTTTGTTTTGTTTGGTTTGGTTTGGTATTATGGCTCATTTAAAAGCCCTTGAACTATGGGGATATTTGAACAGCATTGAGATTGAAAAACTGTGGGAACTTTGAAAGTTGAACTAAATGCATTACATTTTATATCATGCATGGTTATCAGTTTATGGGGGCCAGGGGTGAAATGTGGTGGTTTGATTCTGGTGTTTCCCATAAATGTATGTTTTCTGAATGTTTGATCCCCAGCTGATGGCAGTTTTGGAAATGGAGCCTCTTGGAGGCAGTGTATTGTTGGAGGTGGGCTTATGGAGGTCATAGCCTGCTTCCCCTTGCCAGTGTTTGGCACACTCTCCTGCTGCTATTGTCCACCTGTTGTTGGCCAGGAGGTGGTGTCTACCCTCTGCTCATGCCATTGTTTTCCCTTGAGTCTGTAAGCCAAAATAAGCCCTTTCCTTCCCCAAGCTGCATTTTGTTGGGTTCTTTCTACCAGCAATGAGAAGTTAACTGCAATAGTCAGTATTTCTGTCTTAGTGGGATGAGTTTCGAATGTCTTTACTCCCTATGAAGTTTCCTTTTGCAACCTGCCCAGGTATGGGAAGGGTGATTGCTTCTTCCAGTTCAAACCTATTAAACCAGATTTGGGGAATGTATTACCCACAGAGATCAGACCAGATACCCTTTGAAGGGAGACTCGAGTTGTGAAAACAGTTCCCTCCTTGGTGCACTTTCAGCTTGGTTGGCTCAGTGGTGTGTAGGGGAAGGGCAAATGGGAACCCGTGGCTTCCCGCTAGCTGTCTTTGGTCTTCCCTGTGCTGTCCTGTGGAGGAGGGAGGTTGCAGAATGTTGTTGGTGAGCTCAGCTGGTCCCCTATCCTTTCTCTTGGGTTCTTCTGACCTTGCAAGGCTGGCAGGTGTGGAAAGAAGCACTTCTCCTGTTCCTACTGTTTTCTCCCAGCAGGACTGTTTTGGGTAGAGAAGCACTTCCCAGTGACACCCTGACTGATTGCAGCCAGGTAAGCCAATCAGCATGAATTCTCAGCAGTTCTCTCCTTCTCCATAGAGATCTCACCTGGCTTAATAAATTCATCCACAGACTTTGTCTCTTTCAGAAAAAGCTTGTATTGTGTATTACCTTGCTGCTTTCCTTTACATCTTTTTTCTTTTGTTTTTCAAATGGATGATAATGTGATTATACTATTTTCCTTATTTTGAAGAAAGTGAATGGGTCTCATTGGTAAGGTCATCTTACCCAGAAGTCTAGATTTTCTTAGTGATAAAATAATTACAGTCTAAAGGATTTGGCTTTTGTCTGTTATTTTCCTCTATTTTACTCACAAGAATATTGGATTCAATAAGGACAAATAGTACCCAGTGACGTTTCCTTTTCCTGTTGAAAAGAAAAAGAGGGAAAAAATTCTGACAAGCCAGAAATGAAGGTTGATGGTATGCACAATGTATCATGTAACATGAAGAAGTAGCTAACAGGTAACAGCCACCAGGGCTGTCAATGTCTTTTGAAAGTTTGTCTAAAGGGACTGGATGTCCTAATTTTCCCCTTTTTTTTAAAGTGAACATATGCATGTAAAGTGATTCATATCCCCAGTTTAATTATTGAAATGTTTTGAGAGATGGTTTTGGGTTTTTTTGGGGTGTGTGTGTGTGTGTGTGTACCAACTCCAGGGCTATACACACACACACTGATCAGGCTTCCTACTCTGGGCCTGTACAGTTATGAAGGGACTCATTTTCACTCTTGAAAATATCTTAGATTTTCCTATAAATTATTTTGTCATGTTATATATGTTATCATGTTATATATGTTTCCCATCCAGTGATATTTTGTGGCTCACCTCTTCTCTAATACTTCCCCTCCCTCGTTCTCTAAGAACCCCATCTCTTCATCTTTGCTCTGGGGTTATCTTTCCCCAGGTTCCAAGAGATTCATGTTCCAGAGTCATAAACATTCACCCCCTTGTCAGCTCAATTATTCAGCACAGATGATCTCAATAAATGATTAGGAAATGAACAAGCAATCCCATTAGTTAACATAGTCGGCATGTGTGCTCTGACTTCACAAATAATTTAGATCTGTAAATGGGGATGACTTTCTCATTCCCCTTTTTAAAAAAAATCTCTGCACTTTATCAAAATAGAGTGCAATTGTGTTAATTATGTAATCACTCCTGTCTGAGTTATTTTGGTGGCTGTTATTATCTATACTGATTCAGTTATATAATAGGGATCACGGACTTGGCACCCTTTATTCTGAAAGCTTGCCAACACAAAAGGAAGTTCAGGAAAAAGCAGTGGAAAGAGATTCAGAGAAATGGGACTATATGTGGTCAGTATACACTCGTTACATATTTTGCATTCCAAATGGCTATAACTTTGTTTGTGTTATCTGTCTTTTGTTTTTCAAGGTAGGCTCACTCTGGTTCAGGCTATCCTGGAACTCTGCAGCCTCAAGACTGGCCTTAAACTCCAGGTGATCCTTCTTTCTCAGCCTCCAGAGTGCTGAGAGTACACGCATACACCACGATGTCCAGCTAACACTGCATTTATCATTTGGGGGAAAGTGAATACAATAGATGGGACTAATATACAAGAGCAATAGCTTGTAGATTCTAATTATTTTAACCAATAAAAAATATCTAGAAGCTAAACTTGATATTGGCGGTATAAAGGCCTCATGTTTCCCACGATGTGGTTGTCAGGTGTCCTGGGCACACGGGAGATCCTGGAAGAAGCACACTGCCGTAAGAGATGGGGCTGCTCCATACCTTCCCTGAGAACCAGGGAATTGCAGTTGTTAGCTGAGGGCCACTCTGCCTCAAAATCCAGCTTTAAGGACTGGAGAGATGGCTCAGCTGTTAAGGTGCTTGCCTGCAAAGCCTAACAACCTGAGTTCAATTCCCCAGTACCCACAAAAAGCCAGATGCACAAAGTGGTGTATGTACCTGGAGTTGGTTTGCAGTGGCTAGAGGCCCTGGAACACCCATTCTCTCTCTCTCTCTCTCTCTCTCTCTCTCCTCTTTCTCTTTTTCTCTCCTTGCAAATAAATTAATAAAATATTTTTTCTAATATTTATTTATTTATTTATTTATTTATTTGAGGGGGCGCAGACAGAGAGAATGGGCATGCCAAGGCCTTCAGACACATGTGCCACATTGTGTATCTGGCTTTATGTGGGTACTGGGGAATCAAACTTGGGTCCTTCTGCTTTGCAGTCAAATGCTTTAACCACTAAGCTACCTCTCCAGCCCAATAAAGTATTTTTAAATCCAACTTTAACATCAAGTGTTCTTTATACTGCCATAAAGTATAAATACAATAGTTAAAAACAAATGACTAAATGATAAGAATGTAATAAAGAGGCTGGAGAAACAGCTCAGCAATTAAGCATGCTTCCTGTGCAAGAATGAGGGACTGAGGCAGTCTGAGACTGTCCCCAGTTTACATTTCAGATCCTACATAAACAACTGGATGTGGCCATGCATGCCTGAAACCCCAATCCTGGTGGGGAGCAGAGACCCAAGAATTATAGGAAAAAAAAAAAAAAGCTCTGGAAGCAGTCAAAAAGGGGACAGGCTCAAAACAAGTCCAGGCAGAAAAGCCATGGTGCTGAAGACTCAGCGATCCACTCCATCTATGGGTGATGAGGATATGGGGTGCCACAAGGCCCTAGAGGAGGGAGGCCGTGGGGAACTCACATGGACCTCTTGGCTTCGATTTCAGCATCACTGGGATTTCTGAAATCACACACAGTTGGTCAAGTCTCTTGAATAAAGTATGACTTTTGAGCAATTACAATCAAGGGAGACTGAGCACTTCTGAAAAAGATCAGAAGGAGTTGGGCATGGTGGCGCATACCTTTAATCCTAGCACTCAGGTGGCAAAGGTAGGAGGATCTCTGTGAGTTCCAGGCCAGCTCTGCCACCCTCCTCTAGGGATCGCAGTAAGGAAACCAGGGTTGCTATATAGTCCTTTTTACTTGATAACAAGAATGACCTTTCTTTTTTGTTTTTGTTTATTTATTTGCAAGCAGAGAGAGAGAGAGAGAGAGAATGAGAATGGGTATCCTAGGGTCATCTGCCACTGCAAATGAACTCCAGACACATGTGCCACTCTGTGCAGCTGGCTTTATGTCGGTGCTGGAGAATCAAACCAAGGCTATCAGGCTTTGCAGGCAAGTGCCTTAACTGCTGAGCCATCCTCCCCAGTCCCCAACTTTTCTACTAAAAGATAGCTGAGAAGTTCCTCCTTGCTTCCTATTTGTCTCTCTTCCTTTCCCTTGTCTTATTGTTCTTGCTGACTTCCAACAATATGTTGAATAAAAACTAAGACAATGAACACCCTCGTTTTTGTTGCAGATTTCAGTGAAAATATCCTCTCAGTTTTTCCTTTAGTGTAATGAAGCTCCTCAAATCAAATGAAACTATAGGCTTGTTGTGTTGTATATTGTGGTATATTCCTTCATTCATAGATTCCTCAGGACTTTTATCATGAAGGCATGTTCAATTTTTTTATATACCATTTGTGAATCAATTCAGAAGATCGTGTGTTTTCAGTCCTTGAATCTATTTCTTTTCTGTATTATAATTGCTGATTTGCATATGTCATACCATTGAGTCCATAGAATAAACCCACCTTGGTCATGGTGTATGATCTCCTGAATGTGTCCTTGAATTTGATTCGATTGTTCCAGTTCATTATTTCTGCCCTTATCTCTTGTCACCTAGTGCATTGAGGTTTGGATTCCTCACTCTAGCCCAGGCTGATCCAGCTTCAGTAGTCCCAGACTTGCTTGAACTCACAGAAATCCTCCCACCTCTGCCTCCCTAGTGCTGGGATTAAAGGCATGAACCACCATGCATGACTGATATTTGTTGTTTAGTTTTGTCTTGTTTTTTTTGAGGTAGGGTCTCACTCTAGCTCAAGCTGACCTGGAATTCACTCTGTAGTCTCAGGGTGGCCTTGAACTCACAGGGGTCCTTCTACCTCTGCCTCCTGAGTGCTGGGATTAAAAGTGTGTGTCACCATGCCCAGCTGGCTGATTTTGCACTCACAGCTGTAAACATGACACTTAGATCTTCCACAGCTGGATATATCCCAAAGGTTCTGCTAACTTGTGTTCTCATTTCCTTTTGATAACTGGAACTTTAAATTTTCCATCCTGAACTCAAGGACCCACTGGTCATCCAAGTGTGTGTTGTTCAGTTGCCACGTATTTGTACGGTTTCTGCAGTTTTTCTTGCTACCGATCTTTAATTTCATGGCATTGTGATCAGATAAGATACAGGAGATGATTTTGATTCTTTCATATTTGATAAAAGTTAATATGTGGCCAAGAATGCGCTCTGTCTTAGGCTGCTGAGAAACGGTCTATTCTGTTTCTGTTGCGTTGAATATCGTGTAGATATCTGTAACATCCATTTGCTCTGTGGCATAGTTTAACTCTGAAGCTTCTTTGTTAATTTTTAGTTTAGATGACTTATCTAGAAACGAGAGTAGGCAAGCTGGAGGGATGGCTTAGCAGTTAAGGCATTTGCCAGCACACAAGAAGGATCCGAGATCAATTCCCCAGTGCCCACGTAAAGCCAGATGCACAAGGTGGCGCGTGCATATTTGCAGTGGCTGGAAGCCCTGGCGCACCCATTTCTCTCTCTCTTGTAAAAAAATGAGAGTAGGGTATTTGAATCACTGAATATGATTGCGTCAGGATAATGTTGCCTATTGGTGTTTATTTTATGAATTTGAGATCTGCAATGTTTGGGGCATACATGCTTACAGTTGTTAAATCTTCTTCATCAAATGTTCCCTGTGTTGATATGTAATGTCCTTCTGTATTTCCTCAGACTAACTTTTGTTTGAAGTCTTCCTTATCAAATATATCTTGTCAGAACATCTGTATCAGTTTGGTTTTGAAATCTATTCACTTGATAAATTCCCATTGACTCGCAGTCTGTGGCTGTCTTTACCAGCAAGGTGTGTTTTTTTTTTTCTTAAAATTTACTAAAATTTTTATTAAAATTTTATTTATTTATTATTGTTGTAGTCAATTCCTCATTGCTCAGACAAACACCCAAACAGAAAAAGTTTATGGGAAGAAAGTTTATTTTGGCTTATAGATTAGAAGGGAAGCTCTATGAAGGCAGGGGAAAATATGAAATGAACAGAGGCCAGACATCACTTTCTGGCCAATATCAGGTGAACCACAGCAGCAGGAGAGTGAGCCAAACATTGGCAAGAGGAAATTGACTATAACAACCATAAGCCCACCCCCCCAAAACACACTTCCTCCAGGAGGCTCCAGTTCTCACATTGCCTAGCATTCAGAACACATGAGTTTATGGAGATAACTAGTTAACTCTACAACAGTTATTTATCTGCAAGGAGAGAGGGGCAGGGATTGAGCATGCCAGGGTCGCTCGCCACTGCAAATGAACTCCAGACACATGCACCACTCTGTGCATCTGGCTTTATGTGGGAACTAGGGAATCGAACCCAGGCCATCGAGCTTTACAAGCAAGCGCCTTTAATTACTGAGCTATTTCCCCAGCCTTAGATCTAGTGTTTTTTTACTCTAGTCAGCTAGTCTGTGTCTCTTTACTGGCAAGTTGGGGCTATTTAATTTTAAAATTCTCATTCAGAGATGTTTACTAATTCCTGTATTTTTGCTGGCTGTTTTTCTGTTGGTTTTTGTTGGTTTGTTTGTTATTTTCTTTCTCTCATGTCAGAATCAGGGATTTTGCTGATTTTCTGTGTTGGACATAATGGACCCCTTCATAGCTTTCCCTTTTTTTTTTTTTTTTTTCCCCCGAGGTAGGGTCTCACTCTAGCCCAGGCTGACCTGGAATTCACTATGTAGTCTCAGAGTGGCCTTGAACTCATGGAGATCCTCCTACCTCTGCCTCCCAAGTGCTGGGATTAAAGGCGTGCGCCACACACCTGGCAATAGCTTTCCTTTTTTGCTCAGAGATTTTTCTCATTAAATTAATTCTTACCTGTGTTTTCCTAATCGAGACTGTCTTTCTTCTTCCTGTGTATTGTATTCATTTAAGTACCTTCCACAGTACTGCCTTGATGCTTATGAACTGCCTTAGTTTCTGTTTTTCTCTGATATGTTCTTACTTCCCCACCAATTATAAAAGATAATTTTGCTGGATAAAGCACTCTTGGTTGAAAGTTACTTATTTTGAGGGCTTGAAATATAGCATTTCATGCTTTATTGTCTTTGAGGGTTGCTGATGAGAGATAAGATACCATTCTGATATATGTCTGCTTTCATAGGTGAGTTAGCATTTTTCCCTTACACTTTTAAATAATTTTTTAAAATTTTTGTTTTTCTGATGTAGAGTCTCACTCTAGTCCAGGCTGACCTGGAATTCACTCTAGTCCTATGCTGGCCTCAAATGTACAGCGATCCTTCTACCTCTGCTTCCTGACTACTGGATTAAAGGAATGTGTCACTACACCTAGCTAATAAATTTTAAAAATATTTGCCATGATATGCTGTAGAGAGGTTCTCTTCTGATCATTTAATATATATTTGAGAGAGGGAAGAGAGTGAGGGAGAGAATATGGCTTCTTGCCACTGCAAATAATCTCCAAACTCATGCTACTTTGTCCATCTGGCTTTACATGGGGAATCAAACCCAGGCCCTCAGGCTTTGCAAGCAAGCACCCTTGAACCACTGAGACCCTCTGATCATTTCTACTTGGGGTTATAAATACCACTTGTATTTGAATATCTATTTCTTTCTGTAGATTTGGGAAATGTTCTGTTAAAATTCCCTTGAATTGGGGCTGAGGAGATGGCTCAGTACTTGTAGAACCTGCTGGCCTGGGCTTAATTCCCAAGCCACCTACAGAAACCAAACTGAAAAGGTGGTGGAAGTGTTTGTTCACAGTGGTAAGAGGCTCATACATGTCTATACACACAAATAAAAATTTTAAAAATATCTTTAAAAATATAAAATTAAAATTAAAAAAATATCTTTATTATCAATAATTAGATACATTGTATGAGCAAATCTTGTGATAGTACACCCATTTCCCTCCTCTCTGTCCCCAACCCACTGGGAGCCCTCCTTGGTGGGCATACTGGATCAGCCCATGGGGTAGGGGGTTATGAACTGCACAAGAGGTAGCCAGTCTCCCCACCCCTGTGTATTGTTGCTGAAGGGGGCGATGTCTCTAGATATTCTCCCCTACCATGGCTCCTACAATCTTTCCGCCTACAAATAAAAATTTTTAAATATTTCCTTAGACTAGATTCTCTGTACCTTTAGTGTTTTTCTTATCTTTTATCCTGTGGATTCTTGGGTTTGCATTTGATGGTGTGTTCTTGAATACCGTGGTCATTCTGGTTTATTATTTTTACTTACTGAGATTTGAATGGAGTATTGTGGCAACCTTGTCCTTGATCCCTGATACTCTTTCTTCTGCTTAGTGGAGTCTATAGGTGATGCTTCCCACTGTACTTTATTGTTCTTTTGTGAGGCAGGGCCTCACTCTAGCCCACACTGACCTAGAACTCACTCTGTACCCCAGGCTGGCCTTAAATTCATGGCGATGCTTTAACCTCAGTTTTTTGTGTTCTGGGATAAAAGGTGTGCAACACCACACCCGACTCCACTGTCCTTTTTATTTGATTTTTTCTAGCTTATTTTTTATTTACATCATTTCTTCTTCTTTTTTAAATCTTACTATCCTTGCTGAACTTTTCTTGCATTGTGTTGATGTTTTTTGGATGATTTTCTCATCCGTTTTGCTGACTCTCCTCTTGGGCCTGGATTATATTCATCTGTTTGTAGCCTCTTTCAGGTGACTGATTGCACAAACTGGAAAACTTTTGAAATCTTCATCTGGTATTTTACCTGTTTCTGTATCTTTGAGTTCAGTCGTTGAAGAGAATTGTCTTCTGCAGAGTCAGATTGCCTTGTTTTTTCTTGTTCCTTGCATTTCTACATTGCCAGTTTTACATCATTTTAGTGAGCAATTTACTCTTAAAGGCTCATTTCTCAGTATCAAGTAAAGAGGAAGCAGCAAGAGCATCAAGTGATCCAAGATAAAGAAATACAACCCACTAACATCACCACAATCATAGAAAAGGGGAAACCTCTGGAGAACGTGCTGCAAGGTTCAGAATCGCTTAGGGTCTGGAGGAAGTCGTGACTGGATGAAATTAAAGGAGCAGAGAGGAAAAGGGGAGAAAGAGTGGAGTTAAATAGACAAAGGAAGAAGGGTAGCAGAGAAGAATGGGGGAGAGCAAATAAAAATTAAGAATAAAAATTGGAGAAAAAAAGAAAGCAAAAAGAGATTTGCTAAAAGTAAAAAGCTCAAAACCAAAAGATAAATGTAAGAAAGGGAATAAACATTTTAGAAGATGGGGTTGGGGTAATGGCTCAGCAGTTAGAGATGCTTGCTCATAAAGCCTGCCTGCCTAATTTTGATTCCCCAGTACCCACATAAAGCCAAGTGCACAAAGTGGCACCTGTATCTAGAGTTCATTAGTAGCAACAACAAATTCTAGTGCACCCATTCTCTCTCTCTCTCTCTCTTTCTCTCTCTCTCTGTGCTTGTATCATCTATATTTCAAATAAATTATATATTTTTTAAATTAAAAGTATTTTTTAAAGTTAGAAAGGTAAGGTCAAAATACTACTAAACGTGGGGAGGGAGAAGAAGGAAACACACGAGGCAAAAATGTAAATAAGGAAAAGAAAAATATTGTACAAGAATGGAAAAAAGCATAAATAAAATTAGATGTATGTGTGAAGGAAAAAAGCAAATAAAACATTAAAGGTGAAAATACAGTACAATAAGAATCTTGCTGATAAGTAGAAAAGAAGAAAAAAATTAAAAGAATTACATGAATAAAGAAAAACTGAAATGCTGAAGCAGCTTCTTTCTGGGCCCCCCAGAAAGCTGTAGCCTGATAGTTGTATATCTGAGGAGAGTTGAATTTGCAGACTTTTGCCTTTCCTATGGCTTCCGCTGATGCTTTCTGAGTATCAAGCTGATCTCTGGTGTCTGCCTCAGTTGTGTTCACCGAGGCATTTTCCTTCTTTGTATATCAGGGGCTGTGAAGCCTTACTTAGCTTTGCATCCTGTGGGTTTGGGCAGGTTCTTTCACTGCCCCCAAAACAACCCAGATTTTACCCCTTGGTTTCAGCTAAGGAGTGTCTCCCAAGTGGGTTGGGCACATGCCTGGTAAACACATGAGTCTGGTTCAAACAGAGGGGCCCCCTTAGTCCAATCCAGACCTTCTGATGGAGGGATGCTACTGTGGGCATCACATGTATCCCTTGAACTTCGGAGCTCTTAGTCTCTAATTGCTTTCCTGGGAGTCCTACCAAATAACTCCAGCTACATCCCACTGGTGAAAACTGTGTCATGTAACACAGTTTTTGATGTAATCCCAAATTAAAGTTTATGAACAAGGAAGAAAGAGAGGAGAGATACTGGTTCATCAGAGGCTAGTGCTGGCTACAACAGTGGTCACAAACTGTTTCACGGTTTTGATATTTCTTCAAAATCCCCCCTTTATTTGCAATGAATGCATTTTCAATGAACAAGACTTGCAATGGATTTTAAACTATCTGAAATTAACACTCAAAAAATCTCAGCTAAAGTCTCTATAACATTTAAAAGTAACAATGTATTCCTTTAAAATAAGTTTAGCTGGGTATGGTGGTGCACACCTTTGATGCCAGCATTCGGGGGGCAGAAGAAGGATTGATGTGAGTTCAAGGCCAGTTTGGGACTACAGAGTGAGTTCCAGGTCAGGCTGGGTAGGCCTCAAAGAAAACAAAAACAACCAAATAAATATAAAATAAAATAAGTTTGCAGAAAATACAACTTCACTATACTAAAGAGGAAACAGGAGAAAACTCATAAAAGATGAGATCAGTGAGATTTTTCCCAAACACACACAGCATTTAATAATATGATAATGTTGTGCTCAGTAATTCATTAATATAATATAATAATAATATAATAATGTGCTCACAAACCTGGCATTTCCAAATTGGAACTGTTCATACTTATCAGGACTATGAATGTTGGCTTCAGTTAAGAATAGATTTTGGGTTGAAAAATGGCTCAGTGTTTAAAGGTTTTTGATTGCAAAGCCTGCTGGTTAGGGTTCAAGTCCCCAGTACCCATGTGTTGCAGTCAGCATTCTAGTTGCTGCACAGAAAGAACCCAAGCAAAAGCAGCTTGTGGAAGAATGGGTTTATTAGGTTTATGGACTCGAGGGGAAGCCCCATCCTGGCGGGGGGAAACGATGGCATGAGCAGAGGGCTGGACATCACCTCTGCCACAGCACTGCAAACAGCAGCAGGAAGGTGTGCCCAACACTGGCAAGGGGAAGCTGGCTTATAACCCCATAAACCCGCCCCCAACAACACAGCTCCAGCAAGGTTTTAATTCCTGAACTGCCATCAGCTGGGGATCTGCCGCAGACCACTCAGAGGGAGACCACCACTGCGGGAGAACCAGGGAGAAGGCTCGAGGAGAAGTCAGGAATCGGCGAGGAAATGACAGACAGACACACAATTGAATGTTGTGCTGCTGCAACTTTACTTTTGCAGCTTCAGTGCTTATATATTTTTACAATCAAGGAACTTGGCAAAGCAGGCTACATCATACCA
>PVHP010045190.1:0-13788 GCA_004024765.1 Zapus hudsonius | reverse complement strand
TGCAAACAAACTCCAGATACATGTGCCATTTTGTGAATCTAGATTTACCTGGGTACTGGGGAACTGAACTTGGGTCTTTCTACTTTGCAGGCCAATGCACCTTAACTGCTGAGCCATCTAACCAACCCTTGTTTTTGTTTTTTGAGAAAGGGTCTTATGTAGCCTAGGTTGGCCTGAAACACAACTTGAACTTATTTTGTAGTTGAGGATGACCTTAAACTTCTTCTGATCCTCCTATCTCCACTTCCCAAGTGCTGGAATTACAGGAGTACACCACTACACCCGATTTATGTGGTGCTAAAGATTAAACCCAGAGCTTCATGCATGCTAGGCATGAACTCTTCCAGCTGAGCCACATCCCCAACCTATGCTAATTATTGAGTAAATTGATGAGTTATTGCTAAGCACTGAATGTTTGTATCACCTCTAAATTAATATGCTGAAACCTAATCCTTAATTTGATGATATTTGGAGGGACAAACAACAGACCAGGTCAAGATGGTGGACTCGTAACCACACTAGAACTCCAGGGGGAGAAAGGAGATGGCAGAGAATACTGGGGAGATCCAAGATTCACTAATTCAACAAGAAAAGACAGGCGTCTGCTCACCACAAGAAGTGCCACCTTTACCACATTTACTGTGTCTGGAAGAAAACAGAGGAAGCAGAGGCAAGAGTATTGCTCCCAATGTCAGCCTGACAACCACCTCCTGGAAAATAGCAACACACGCGGAGGGGAACTGAAACACATCATAACAGAAATATAGTCAACAGAGAACTCAACACCAGAAACAAACAGCTAACATGCCCAAGGCTCAGGGATTGTTGTGGAAGAGGAGGTGGGAAACTTGTAAGAGCCACAGGGTGGGTAGAAATATCCTGAGGTACAGTCTGACCCAGGAACTAACAGAGACCCTAATTACCCCACAGTGAACATCAAGGACCCTAATGATGAAGGCCCCCGGGGAAATGAGGACCAGGGGTAAGAAGATACAAGACTGTAAACTATGTAAAAATATTTATACATATAAATTTTTTAAAGTGAAGAAAAAAAGAACACACCAGAAAACTAGCCTGCTCTCTTTCTTGCCAGGTGAGGATACAAGAGGCATGAACTCTGCAACCTGGAAGCAGGTCGTCAACATAGTCACAACCATGGGCCAAATAAACTTAAAACAACTTGTGAAAATGATGGCACAGTATACCACCTCTTAAGAGGTGAGGCTAGAAAAGCGCAGAGAGTTATAGATACTTATATTTAAAAAAGAAAAGAGGGCTGGGAGATGGCTCAGTGGTTAATGGCTCTTGCTTGCAAAGCCTGCTGGCCTGGCTTTGCTTCCCCAGTACCCACATAAAGCCAGGTGCACAAAGTGGTGCAGGTATCTGGAGGTTGTTTGCAGTGGCAAGAGGCCTTGGCATGCCCATTCCCACTCTCAGTCTCTCTAACCATTTTATAGATATTAGAAGAATTATAAGGTAATACCATAAACAACTATGTTATGAGCAACCGAATGTCAACAGTTAGGTAACTTTGAAGAGATAAAAAAATAAAATTCTAGAAAGGCCAAAATTACAGGAATTCTGGGACTACAGCGTGAGTTTCAGGTTAGCCTAGGCTAGAGTGAGACCCTATCTCAAAAACAAGGCAATAATGCCCAAATCAATCTACAGATTTAATGTAATCTTTTTATTCTTTATTAATTTAGGTTTCTTGAGGTTGGGTCTTGCTCTAGCTCAGGCTGAGCTGGAATTCTCTATGAAGTCTCAGGGTGGCCTCAAACTCACAGCAATCCTTCTACTGCTGCCTCCTGAGTGCTGTGATTAAAGGCATGTGCCACCACACTGGCTTCAGATTTAATGTAATCTTGCCCAAACCAATGCTCCTTCCTCACCACCCTAAGAAATTGAAAAGCTGATTTTAAAATTCACATGGATACTGGAGAGATGGCTCAGAGGATAAAGCACTTGCTGTGCAACTGTGATGACCTGAGTTTGGACCCCAGAACTCAGAAAAGCAGGACACAGTAATGCAAATATCTAATCCCAGTGCACTTATAGTGAGGCAGGAGGCAGAGATGGAAGAATCCCCAGAAAGGACGACTCACCTAATGTACATAGCTGTGACCAGTCAGAGACACTGCCTCAAACAAGGTGGAAGGCAAGAACTGACACCTGAGGTTGTCCTCTGACCTCTAATCATGTGGACTTTTATAGGACCCAAAGTAGTCTTAAGGAGAAAAAAACCAGGCTGGGAATGTCCATCTGTATAGCACTTGCCTAACATATAGCAGTCCCTACATTCTATCCCCTTCCCTACAAAAAATTAAAATGAAAATTGTAGCTAGGCATAGATGAAAGGGAGCTAGGTAGCATTATGCCCATAGGAGATATCAATCTTAATTCCTGTCTGCCAGATGGAGCCCTGTAATCTGTAGAAGCTGCCAAAGAGCTGGAATCATTCAGATGTACACCTTCAGGCCCAGAACCCTCCAGACGTTGCATCGGGTGTGCTGACTTCTTTTGGATTGAGCTCCAGACTCCAAATAAAAAGCCTGGCTGCTCACAGCTGCTGATCCATCTCAGCAACTGAGGATTTCATCACTGGTAAGATTTTGTCCTTCCCAACTTTGGCAGTTTAGCTGTTGCCTGGGTCGGGGAGTGGGAGAGGTGAGAAAGGACATTTTGTTTTTCTTTAGACCCATGGACTTTACATGGACCCTTCTCCTAAGCCCATGAGTTTTCACATGGGCCCTTAGACCATGTGTATGTTTTAATTCCCCCTTTCTTGGTTCACAGACTCTCCTTTCCCTCTCCTGGCTTCTGAATAAATATAATAATTTAATAATTATCCTTCTCAGTCTTGTTTTATTTAATTCTTTAAGGTAAACAGATAAGACCTCAAGTTTGGGGGTTGTATTTGAACAGCACCAAAATAACATCCTGTATCATAGTGATACGTGCTTAGAATCCCAACACTAGAGAAAATGAGACTGTAGAGGTTGAGGCCAGCTTTGAATCCCTAGCAAATGACAGGCTAGCCAGGGCTACATAGCAAGATCCTGTTTCAAAAATCCAAAAGAATGCTGAGTGTAATGATTTTCAGCTGGAATCCCAGCACTCCGGAGGCAGAGGTAGGGACAGGAGGATCACTGTGAGTTCAAGGCCACCTGACACTACACAGTGAATTCTAGGTCAGCCTGGGCTAGAGCAAGACCCTACCTCGAAAAACCAATTTAACAAAACATTAGTACATTACACTTGTAAGTATATAGCAAAAATAACATAACCATGTGATATTTTACCAGGAATGCAAGTTTGATTTAACACTTGAAAATCAATCTTATCAAGACTATAATTCACCCTGACCAAGTCGGCTTCATCCCAGGGATGCAGGGATGGTTCAACATACGAAAGTGGATAAATATAATTCACCACATTAAAACTCACCCACAACCACATGGTCATCTCAATTGATGCAGAGAAGGCTTTTGACAAAATTCAACATCACTTCATGTTCAAAACCCTGGAAAGAATAGGCATAGATGGCATGTACCTCAACATAATAAAGTCAATATACAGATCTCCTAAAGCACAAAACATCCTCAACGGGGAACGACTCAAGGAGTTCCCACTTAACTCAGGAACAAGACAGGGATGTCCACACTCACCACTGCTATTTAACATAGTACTTGAAGTTCTACCCCAAGCATTAAGACAGGAGAATAGCATAAAAGGGATACAAATTGGAAAGGAAGAAATCAAACTATCCCCCTTTGCAGATGACATGATCTTATATATATCGGACCCAAAGAGCAGTATTAGTAAACTCCTGAAGGTGATCAATGCCTTCAGCAGAGTGGCAGGATACAAAATTAACACACAAAAGTCAGTAGCATTTCTATATACAGAAGACAAACATTTAGAAAAAGATATCAGAGAAGCTGTCCCATTCTCTATATCCTCAAACAAAATCAAATACCTATATATCACTAACCAAGGTAGTGAAAGACTTACATAAGGAAAATTTTGAAACATTCAAGAGGGAAATAGAGGAGGCTGTGATGAGATGGAAAGACATTCCATGCTCATGGATACCGAGAATCAATATAGTAAAAATGGCAATCCTTCCAAAAGCAATCTACAGATTCAACGCAATGCCAATAAAAATCCCAACCTTCTTCTTCACAGACATTGAAAAAATAATCTCAAAATTTATTTGGAAGGGTAAGAGACCTCGAATAGCTAAAATTATTCTGAGCAAAAATAAATGATGCAGGAGGTATCACCATACCTAACTTTAAAACATACTACAAAGCCATAGTAACTAAAACAGCATGGTATTGGCAGAAAAACAGACAGTCTGACCAGTGGAATAGAATTGAAGACCCAGCCTTTAATGCAAGTAACTTCAGCTTCTTAGTCTTCAACAAGGATGCCAACAATGTATGTTGGGCCAAAGATAGCATCTTCAACAAATGGTGCTGGACAAATTGGATAAACACATGTAAAAAAATGAAAAATAGACCCATTCCTTTCACCATGCACAAAGATCAATTCCAAATGGATCAAATACCTCAATATTAACCGTACAACCCTAAACACCCTTGAAGAAAAAGTAGGAGGAACCCTACAGGAGATAGGAGTAGGGAACAACTTTCTGAGCAAATCTCCAGTAGCCCAGGAAGTGCAACAGTCACTTAACCAATGGGACCTAATCAGCCTCAAAAGCTTCTGTACAGACAAAAATACTGTTCTCAGAGTCAATAGACCATCTTCAAACTGGGAGATGATTTTCGCCAGCTACAACTCAGACAGAGGCCTAATTTCCAGAACCTACAGAGAACTCAAAAAAATTAATAACAAAAAAGCAAACTGCCCCCTCACAAAATGGGGCACTGATCTCAACAGAGAATTCACAGAGGAGGAAACACAAATGGCATTCTCTCACCTGAGGAAGTGCTCAGCATCCTTAAGCATCAGTGAAATGCAAATCAAAACCACAATGAGATACCACCTTTCCCAAGTCAGAATGGCAATAATAAAGAAAACCAACAACAATCGTTGCTGGCGAGGATGTGGGGAAAAAGGAACCCTCATTCACTGCTGGTGGGATTGCAAACTTGTTCAACCACTACGGAAAGCAGTGTGGAGACTCCTGAACACCATAGACATAGAACTACCAATGGACCCAGCTATCCCTCTACTAGGCATCTACCCGCAAGATGTCACATCTTGACGCAGAAACATTTGTACAACTATATTTATAGCAGCTCAATTTATAATAGCCAAGAATTGGAATCAGCCCAAATGCCCATCCATGGAGGAATGGACAGTGAAACTGTGGTATATTTACACAATGGAATTTTACTCAGCTGAAAGGAAAAATGAAATATCAAAATTTAGGAAAAAATGGTCTGACTTCGAGCAGATCTTACTAAGCGATCACTCAAAAGAACAGAGAATTGAACGCCGCATATTCTCCCTCATATGTGGTCCTTAACCAGGATAACCGTAAACTCTACGCAGACTAGTAGAAAGAAGTGAGAGGTTATGAATAAGGGTAAGGGATGGGGGAGGGGAATGGCTTAAGCATGAGGCTGAAACAAATTAGGTTCAAAAACATAAAATCCTCTAGAGCATACTGTAACCTATTGAGCAAGTAGTGGATGTCGACTGGCAAGAGGGGCCATAAGTAGTAGGGGAGAGAGTCTAAGCCTGTGAATAATTGATCAGTCTGACAACCCCTGGTCCCAGCCACCAGTTCCTTCCTTCACTGAGCTGTTGACCAAAGTGACCCATGGGGTTCCAAAAACAAGACAGAATTCTGTCAAGCTCTTGAATGACCTCCCTAGGCCTGATGCAAAACCCTGTTGCTGAAGAAACCACAGAATGCCATCGATCAGCATCGAGAGACCCTTCAAGGTTCGGAATGGTATTCAGCCCCCAGATGGTAGTTAATGCAGTGGTAGAAGGCACTGAACAAGTTGCCAGGGGAAGCTGATCAATGACACTGGAGTAAACAGAGAGCACTGGCATGAAACACAGACTGCGGCCATGAGTAGGCTGACCACATCTCCTACTGGGAGAGAACAGCAAACCAAGGAAGGAGCACTAGTGCAATGGAGGAGCCTGGGCCTGGGGGAGACAATCAATAGCTTTTAAATTTGGCCAAATATTCCACTTAGTGAGGGGAAGCCTGTTACTAGAATTGGAGAATCAGTGCAGTATGCACCGTATCCCGTACTCTTGGGCTCCTAAGAAAAGATGCACTATGGGACCGATTGACGGGGAGGCTACTAAAAATAGAATCTAGGTAATCCAGAATTGTGTATATTTGTTAACATATACTGACCTCACACTCCGATGGAGATTGTGTTTGTATTTTTCAGGATGCAGCAAGAGAGTTGTGGCCCATCTAACCCTACCAACTGACTGTAGGCCGATAGCAGAGATTCTTGCAAGAGATGAGCCACCACAGTCATACCATTTGGGATTCATATGGAGCCCCACAGAGAATGACGGGATGAACAAGGGGACCCACAGCCACAGCCATTCAATCAACACAGGATAAGCCAGTGAGAAAGAAACTAAGGATTCTTGACACAAAAACCCCTAAGATCACAACATTAAAGCAGCCTTAATACTCACCCACCACAACTCAGGGAATTGAGCGGAAGAGGGGGCGGAAAGATTGTGAGAGCCCCATGGTGGGGGAGACTATCCAGAGGAATGACACCCCTCAGTAACAACACACTTGGGCCAGGAGAACCAGGCTGAGTACTAGGCTATTCATGATCCCCTGCCACAAGGACTGATCCAGACGACCCACAGAAGAGGATATTCAGCTGATTGGGAATGGGGAGGGGGGACTTTGGGGAATTGGGGATAACAGCTCATTTTTTGCCCACTAAATAATGTAACTCATTATGGTCAATAAATATATATATATTAAAAAATCAATCTTAGATTTATGTATTTTTTCTTTTACTCCTATCAGATTTATTTATTTATTTATTTGCAGGGGTACACGCATGCTATACTGTGTGTGTGTGTGCATGCACGTATGCACATAAGTCAAAGGACAACCTCAAGGTGTCTGTGCTCTTCTACCTTCTTTTGAGACAGGGTGTCTTGCTGCTACAAATAAATGCCAGTCTAGCAGCCCTATGGGAAAGAGAAGTCATCAATGGTGGTGAACAGCAGTGGACCTTGCAAGCCTTAAGACAGGCCAGCCAGGCCTAATATACCAACTGGGGCAATAATGACACCTGTATTATGGGGGAAACCAATTGCTCTCTAATTGAGCTAGAGGCTCGCTCTATGGGAGGGAAAGCATGCCTGGTTCTGAGGACCTAGTATAAACCTTATAGTGAGGGAGGTCATGAGCCCTAGGGGAGTAACACCTGCTGTTGTCTGGCTAAACTCCCATACAAGCACTTTTTTTAAAAAAAAATGTCCATACCCATATAGTAATGCTACTCTCACTCTTGTCTTGACAAGCTTCTGTTTTTCAGATAGCAGTGACCACTGGGATAATGCAAAAGACACCATAGTGCTGAAAAGAAGTGACAGTGGAGTGTTTAGCACTGGGACATCTCTATCACACTTCCTGAGGCTCAGGGTCCAATGCGGAAGAGGTAGTGGAAAGACTGTAAGAGCCAAAGGAAGGGTAGGTGTTGCAGTCAGCTTTCTATTTGCTGCATAGAAAGAACCCAAACAAAAGCGGCTTGTGGAGGAATGGGTTTATTTGGCTTACGGACTCAAGGGGAGACTCCATCCTGGCAGGGAAAACGATGGAATGAGCAGAGGGGTGGACATCGCCTCCACCACAGCACTGCAAACAATGGCAGGAAGATGTGCCAAACACTGGCAAGGGGAAGCTGACTTATAACCCCCATAAGCCCGTCCCCAACAACACAGCTCTAGCGAGGTTCTAATTCCCAAACTGCCATCAGCTGGGGATTTAGAACATTTAGAACACATTCATTTGTTTGTGGGGGACACCTGGATTAAACAATGACAGTAGAACTGCTTACAATGCAAACTTCCAGACAGAAAATGGCCTTGATTTTCATGACTTCACAGTGCCTGATAATACCTACACATAATGGGAGGAAAAGATGATGACACCCAAACAAATGAGAGACTAATTGAGAGGGGAAAGAGATATGGGGGAGGGTAGGGAGGGAATCATAATGGCTTATGATCTATGATTATAGAAGCTGTCAATAAAAAGTTTTTTTTTCTTTTTTTTAAATATTTTTTATTTTATTTATTTATTTTTCAAGGAGAGAGAGAGAGAGAGAGAGAGAGAGAGAGAGAGAGAGAGAGAGAGAGAGAAAGAGAAAGAGAGAACACCAGGACCACCACCTTGTGGGTCTGGTTTATGTGGGTACTGGGGAATTGAACCAGGGGCCTTAGGCACTGGAGGCAAGTGCCTTAACCGCTGAGCCATCTCTCCAGCCCAATAAAAAGTTTTTAAAAAATGCCCGTCTAGCTGGCTCATGAGCTTTGGATTCTCCTGGCTCAGCCTCCCATTGTTTTAGGCACATGGGGATTGCAGATACATGCAATGCTTTGCATTCAGCTTTACATGGGTACTGAGGAATCAACTCTGGTCAGCAGGCTTTGCAAGCAAGCACCTTTAACCACTGAGACATCTTCTCTAGCTCCTTCTATCAGTTTTGCTTCATTTAATTCAACATATCTTGTATACAAACATTAAAATTTTAAATTCTCAATAAATTACCTTTTCCTTGTTGTTAATCTTTGTTTTGACATTTATCACAGAGCCATTCTACCTTTCTTGTAATCAGTATTTCCCCCATCCTTTACTTTTAACTTGCCTCTCCATAAAGTATAATTACAAGTTATACTTTATAGGTCTGTTGGGGCATGTATTTTTATTCACTGTGACAATATGTGCCTTTTTGTTACATTTAATGTGATTGTTATTGTGTTGAGTCAAAGCTATTTGTTTTCTACATGTTTCAACAGTTCTATGTGTATTTTCCCAACCTTTTCATTTTTTTATTTAAAAAAGGAACAAAAGAGCTGGGCGTGGTGGTGCACACCTATAATCCCAGCACTGGGGCAGCAGAGTTAGGAGGATCACCATGAGTTCAAGGCCACCCTGAGACTACACAGTGAATTCCAGGTCAGCCTGGGCTAGAGTGAGACCCTACCTTGAAAAACCAAAAAAAAAAAAAAAAAGAGTTTTTTTTCTTATCCAGGTGTGGTGGTGCACGCCTTTAATCCCAACACTGGGAAGGCAGAGGTAGGATACCTGTGAGTTCGAGGCCAGCCTGGGACTAGAGTGAATTCCAGGTCAGCCTGGGCAAGAGTGAAACCCTAGCTCAAAAAAAGAGTTCATTCTGGACCCAAATATGTGACCATGGCTCAGAAACAAGATTTAGGTTACTCATTACCCAAAATATCATGTTCTGATGTGGTAACAGTTTTATTCAGTTTTTATAGTAACAGAACAAACAGACTTATAAATAAAGGCACTTAAAAATACACTGGAAGAGGGCTGGAGAAATCACTCAGGGGTTAAGAACTTGCTGGCAAAACCTAAAAACCTGAGTTCAATTCCCCAGTACCCACATAGAGCTAGATGCACACAGTGGTGCACGCAACTAGAGTTCATTTGCAGTGGCTAAAGGCCGTGGCACACCCATTCTCTGTCTTTCTCTGGTCTGTTTCTCTGTGCTTGCAAATAAATAAATAATACACTGGTGAAAACATCAGACATGTGGGTTACAGCAAAGTGGAGCAGTCTCTGCTGTAGGCCTCAAATGTTATCTATGGCATTCTTAGCTTTTGGCTTGGTAGAGTCTCTAAGATTCTGTGGTGGTCTGAATGTGAATGTATGTCCCACATAGACTCAGGGTTTTTTGTTTTTGTTTTTGTTTCTGTTTCTGTTTTTCTTTTCCAAGTTAGGGTCTCATTCTAGCCCAGGATGACCTGGAACTCACTCTGTAGTTCCAGGGTTGCATCAAACTCACAGCGATCCTCCTACTTGTGCCTCCAGATTTCTCGGATTAAAGACATTTGAGCCATGCCAGGCTCAGATATTTTATTAAGCTTATAACTTGGGTCTCCAGCTACCTGGCAGGAGGAGGTGTCACTGGGGGAAGATCCTGGGGTCCAGCCCAAAAGTGTGTTTGGCGGTAGATCTGATTCCAGCCCAAAGATGTGTAAGAGCAAGTTTGTGCTCTGGCAGGTTTGTGTGTGCTGGTGCTAGTGTTTTGTGTGATACAGTTGTGTTGCTCTGCTTGGGTCTGTGAAAAGTAGCTAACTTCTTCTGTCAGTGATGGAACTTCTGGATTTGTAACCTGAAATAAATTCCTTCCTCCCCTAAACTGTAAATGGTTTGGATGTTTATCCCAGCAATGTGGGACTATGATAGGTCCTAATTTCTGAGACAGTTTCACACTGTCCAAGATGGCCTTGACCTTTCTGTGTTGTGAAGGATAAATTTCAACTTCTGACCTTCCTATCTCCATTTCCTGAGTGCTGGGATTATAGGTATGTGCAACCACACAAGATTTATGTAGTGCTGGATGGAACCCAGTGTTTCATGCATGCTGGGTAATCACTCTGTCAACTGATCTACATCCCCACCTTGTGATGGTTTGATTGTAAATGTACCTCAAGCCTTGGGTACTTTTGATGGAGATTAAGCTTCCTACTGAAGTTCTCCCACAGGCAGAACCCTGCTGGAAGGAGGTGCCCCCCAGTGGGGGGCAGATCTTGAGACCAACCCTAAGATTTGTTCTGATCTAGCTGGAGCTCTGTCTGTCTCTTTGCTATGGCTGTGTGATGAAGTGAGCCAGCTTCCTCCACCATGATGAAGCATCCCCTGGAATCTGTAAACTTGAAACCAACCCTTTCCTCCCATAAACTGCTTGTGGCCAGGTGTTTGTCCCAGCAATGAGAAGGTAACTGCAACATACTCCAACCATTTTTTAATCAATAAAATAATTTTTAGTACTCTAAAAATAGGTAGGCTGTGACAAGCAGCTCCAGGGCAATGGTGACAGACACTGAGGTCAATTAAAACCCATCAAAACAGATATCCAGAGGCTACAGAGAACTCAACACTAAATCAGACTGCCAACAGGCCTGCCATGGCTCAGCAAACATTGAAGAAGGGGGAGGGAATTGTAAGAGCCACAGAGTAGGTATGAATACCCTGAGGCATGGTCCCCCCTCCCCCACAGAAACTGACTGAGGTCTTTATGACCTTACAGTGAATACCATTGACTCCACTGAGGATGGTTTCTAGGGTAACAGGAACTGGGGCAAAGGGATAAAAGAGTATAACCTTTTAGCTGGATTTGGTGGTGCACGCACAACTTTAATCCCAGCATTCAGGCAGCAGAAGTAGGAGGATCATCATGAGTTTGAGGTCACCCTGAGACTACATAGTGAATTTTAGGTCAGCCTGGGCTAGAGAGAGACCCTACCTTGTAAAACAAAACAATGGGCGAAAGAGGTTGTTCGGTGGCTAAGGCAATTGCCTGCAAAACATAATGACCTGACTTTGATTCTTCAGTACCCACATAAAGCCAGATGCACAAAGTGGCACATGCATCTGGAGTTCATTTGCAGCACCTGGAGGCCCTAGTGTGCCCATTCTCTCTCTCTCTCTCTCTCTCTCTCTCTCTCTCTCTCTCTCTCTCTCTCTCTCTCTCCTTGCAAATAAATAAATAAATAAATTTTCAAAAAGAAAACACAAACAAACAAAAAAGAGTGTAACCTTTTATAAAAATTTTTTTTGGTTTTTTTTTTGAGGTAGGGTCTTACTCTAGCCCAGGTTAACCTGGAATTCACTATGGAGTCTCAGGCTGGCCTTGAACTCACGGGGCGATCCTCCTACCTCTGCCTCCCCAGTGCTGAGATTAAAGGTGTGTTCCACCACGCCTGGCTCAATAAATTTTTTTAAAGAATGAATAAAAAATAGGTAGGCTGGACTTCTGTTCAGAGCACTTCCTGGGCAGCCATGAGGGAGGCCTGAGAGACCACCACTCACATAAACGGATCAGCATGGCCACATGTGTCTGTAACCCTGGTCCCATAGGGGAGTAGAGACCCGAAAATCAACAGAACTTGCCCCCAAAATAACAAGTTTCAGGATCAGTGAGAAATTCTGAATCAAATGAGTACCTGCTGAAGAGTAATGTTCCACTCTGGCCACCACAGGTGAACATGTAGCATGGGCATATACATGTGTATATAGCATATACACACACATTTCACACCTTTATACTATACATAAGCAAAAACAAATAAATTGTGTGCCTTAATGGAAAGCAAAAGGATACCTCAAAGAATAGGTGGACATTTTCAAATTATATATGATACTTGTCACTAAAACATATAAAGAATGATTACAGATCAGAAAGCACAATAAGTCAAATTTTAAAGGCAAAAGATCTAAATAGACATTTCTCCAGAAATAATAAGTAAGTGGCCCAATATGCTTATGAAAAGATGTTCAATATTCCTAGCCTCTAAGGAAAAGCAGATGAAAAGCACAGGAGATATTATTTCACATCTAATAGAACTGCTATAATTAAAAACACATATAGAGAAGGGCGGAGCAAGATGGTGACTGAGTAACAACGTCGCCAGGACTCTCCGGAAAGGTTTGACCCCCTCAACTGGTATCCAGGCTTTGGACACCGGCCGAACCCGAGTTCGGACTCTCCCTCCCTCCCGAACCCCTGGGCTGCAGCAGACGGGGTTCGCGAGCAGCTCTCTGCTCCCCTGTGGAGCAGAGGGCCAAGCCCTCCCCCCCACTGGCTCCCGCCATTATCCCCCGGGGTGGATTCCAGGCTCTCCGCCGAGGTTTCATTGCAGGACTGAGACCCGGGCACCCGGCCTCTCCTCGGCATCAGCTTGGGGTCCACAGCAGGGTTCCCCAGCAGATCTCAGCTCTGCAGGAAAACACAGAGTGGGCTGGGCCACGGAGGTTGGGGGTTCTGTCTGCAATACAGGCCCAAGTTTGGGGCCGCCCAGCCGCTCCTCAGCTTCGAAAACACCGCGGGTTCCTGGCAGCTCTCCGCTCTGCAGGGGAGCACAGAACGGGCTGCGCTTAGTGCACCCAGGACGCAAGCCTCTGTCCCCTCGCGCGGGTTCAGATCCCTGGCGCCAGTTGAGAGGCTTCCCCGCAGGTGCTGCCGGTCCTCAGAGGCGGTCTTCCCCACCTTCTGAGAGGGGAGGTTTGGGGCCGTCCAGCCTCGCCTCAGCTTCAGAACCTCTGCAGGTTCCCGGCAGCTCTCGGCTCTGCAGGGGAGCCAGCAGCTGTGCCCTTCCTCTGCACCTCAGGCTCCACCTTTATCCCATCGTGGCAGATTCCTGGTACTTGGCGCCAACTGAGAGGCTTCCCGGTGGGAGCAGCCGGTCCTCAGAGGTGGTCCCCTCCACCTTCGGAGAGGGGAAAGAGTGTCTCTCCACGGAGGTTGGGGGTCTGCCTGCAATACAGGCCCAAGTTTGGGGCCGCCCAGCCTCTCACCAGCTTCGGGACCACTGACCCCCACTTCTCTATCTGGGCATGGGCAGAAGCCAAAGGAAAAACGCAGCTTCCCAAATCAGGGCCGCTAGTCCCATTATGGAACACGAAACTGGAAAGGAGGTGGAAGAAGCTCATACAGAATTGCAGAGAGAGAACATTATGACTCCTGACCACAACAGCAATGCAGATATGATGCAGTTAAGGGCTGACATGGAAATTATGAGAAAAGACATAAATGAGTTGAAGCTTTCCTACTCAAGCATAGA
>PVHP010045189.1:0-13784 GCA_004024765.1 Zapus hudsonius | reverse complement strand
GAGTTGAACCCAGGGCTGCACACAGGCTGGGTCAGAGTTCTACAAACTGAGTTTAAATCCGACCACTCATACCTTTCAAAATTTTTAAAAAAAAATATTTCTATTTATTTGGAAACACACACACATACACACACACACACAGAGAGAGAGAGAGAGAGAGAGAGAGAGAGAGAGAGAGAGAGAGAGAGAGAGAGAGAGAGAGAGAGAGAGAGAGAGAGAGAGAGAGAGAGAGAAAGGAGTTGGGCATGCCAGGGCCTCTAGCCACTGCAAATGAACTCCAGATGCATGTGCCACTTTGTGCATCTGGCTTACATGGGTAAAGGGGATTTGAACCTGGATCCTTAGGCTCTGGAAGCAAGCGCCCTTAACCGCTGAGCCATCTCTCCAACCCCCCAAACTTTTTATTTTGATGACAGGGTCTTCCCATGAAGCCCAAGGTGTTCTTGAACTCATAACCTTCTTGCCTCAGCTTTTCCAGGAGCTGGGATTATGGGCCTGTACCACCACACCTAGCCTGGTTGGATTTTGATTTAGATAGACAATCTTCCAGTGCCAGATGTCCTGTAGATAGCCTGGTTTTCTTTCTGGGAGACACGAGTGACCCCAAGTTGTAAAGAGGGTTTCCTTGGGGAGGTCACACTGTGGCTGAGTTGGGGATGGTACATAGGAGTGCTCTGGGTGAATAACTCTGAGAAGTGCCTTCCAGGCTGCAGGAGTGGCAAAAAGGCCACAGGGGGAGTGACAGTGAGTGACCTATCTGTGGCTTATGCTCTGTGGAGACCTGTGAGGTAGAATCCTCTTGTGTAAGACACTGGGTTCCATGTCTTCCTCCTTCATGGAGACCAACTTCTGGGGAAGGGTGCACTGGCAGGAGTTGTCCCATGTAGGGAAAAAGGTCACGAGGCAGAGCAGGTGAGAAAAGACCTTTCTTCCAGGTGGGGTTCAGGAATGGTCACTGACATTCCATTGTCATTCCTGAGGCCCAGCCCCCAAAGGACCACTCTAAGACCCCAGGTGATTGGAGTTCAGCAGAGAAAGGCTTTTTATGCCCAAGGTTAGGGCTTATGATTTGTGCATTAATGGAGAGTTTTATGGTGAAGACACCGTGATAGACCAGTAAATTACATTCGAGCTCACAGCTAGCCTGATACATGCTTAGTCACGTCTCCCTCTCTCTATATATAATAACTGGGTAAAGACATTGGTGTCATTACAAATACTCCCCTTTTCCCAATGACCCCCAGTGCCCAGAGTGATATGCCAATGCCATCCAGCTCACTTGTGGCTGAGGCTGGTTTATAGATAGGGAGGAAGACTGTAGCATTTACCCTTGACTCACTGAGGTGTTTTTGCTTGTCACTGCTGTTGGCCAGCCTGCTTGTTCAGTATTTTTGCATATTGCTGGTGTAGGTGCCTCAAACTCATGGCAATCCTCCTACCTCTGCCTCCCAGTGCTGGGATTAAAGGCATGCACCACCACACCCTGCTCCTGCTGTTCTTGCTCCAGCTATTGACTGATGAGTTGTAGTGTTTAGGGAAGCAGATAGTCAGATAAACTCTTGTTTATTTCTCATGCATTAGATGTTCAGCTTCAAGGTTGTCTTTTTGTCCTTTGTGTTTCTGAAATCCACTGCGTGATTGCTATATGCTTGCTGTGTGTGACTTTCATGGTCTGTCCTCCAGGTGGACAGAGCGCACCACAGACTTCTGTGTTCACATACAAGTGTTGGCCCCTATAGTCATGCAGGGAGGCTGCCCTGGCTTGGGTACCTTGAGTGGTGGGTGTCAGGCTTGGCATCCATCTTCTCAGCTGTTCCTGGATGAGCTGAAAGGCAGAGAGAAAGTCACGCCAGTTGGTCTTGGTAGCAGAACATTGAAAACAAATATCCTAACCAGGGCACACTAAGCTGAGAGAGTGTCATTGTTAGTTACATTTAGGCTTGGTTTGGAACTTGGTGTTACAAAGGTGCTTCCCTTCTCAGCTTCCCCAAGCTGCCTTGGCCATTTACCTTTGTGTTCTTGTCTATCTGTGTAGCATGGATTGAAATATATCTAAAAGACCTAAATTTCTGCCAGAGAATCACAGACTTATCAGGGACCCTGAACCACCCAACGCTCTGACCTGTTTCCAGTCCTCCCCACACGACACCCGTTGGGAGGGACTCATTCCTATGGTCAAGTTGCATCAGCACTGACCTAGTAAAGCAGCTTGTTTTGTTGGCAGTTAACCCTTTCAAAAGAAGGCATGCAATTAAAGAGAGGGAATCTCTGGTTCCAGTTTATAGATGAAGAAACTGAGTCCCAAGGTCCCTCGTGGAGCTGGTGATAACACAACCAGTATCTGAGTCATCTCCTGACCCCCTCTGTTAACTCCTGCACTGCTAGGTGTTGGACCAGTGACCTTATTTAGAAAGTAAAATAAGAATGTTCCCAAGTGCCAGGATCACCAATTGTATTCTGCAGGTCTGTGTGGGAAGTTGGTATGTTGGTTCAACTATGTCTTTAGGGTCTTTTGAGGGTCTGGTGTGGGTGTCCTGAGAGATGTCCCCATGCTCTGCCAAGACCTTTGACCTTTCACTCTGTTCTTCAGTCCTGTCTCAGGCTTTACCTTCCTGCTTTTCTGACAAGTGAACCATTAGTATCTTTGAAAAAAGGACACAATGGAGGGCTTTCTCTTGCTCACAGTGGCAGTGGCTATTTTTGACCCTGTCTAGAGTTCAGCTCACACAGTGTGACCTTGCCCACGCTAAGGACAGCTGCATCCTGGAAGACCTTCCATACTGGGAATTCTGGGCAGTTGAAAACACATTTACCATTCAAAGCATACACTTTATGTTCTTCTAACTACAAATTGACACTGGTGTTTACCAAAACAACACCAAGGTCCGTTAATATGGACATAGTCTGTGATGGTTAGGTTTTGTTGTCAACTTGATCTTTTTAATTATCTTGGGTGGGTCTCTGAGGATGTTTACAGGAAGGCAGCCTCTCAGTAGGGGGAAAGATGTAAAGAAGCTCAAAGGAGCTAGAAGTAAACATCCTTTCCTGTGTGGTCTGTGCAGGAAGGAAAGTCCAGAGACTCAGGAAGCCATTAAGTCTGGAATAGGGTTGCAAGACCTCACCCTAAGGCTACATAAAGGGGAAAAAATTCTCTCCTTGGATCCCTGCCTGTTTTCTCTTCTGCGTGTATGGTGTAGGTGATGGGTTTTTCTCTCTGCTCGGACCTGTGAAAGGAGAGCAACCTCTTTTGTCTTCTGAAACTTCCCCTGTAACTATAGCTACAAATAAATACCTTCTTCCCCCAAATTGTACCTGGTTTGAAGATTCATCCCAGCGGCGTGTGGCTGACTGCGATGTGGTCCTTGCCATGGTTGAAGCATGAACGCTCTCCAACAGAGCCTCTTCTTTAGTGGGTCTCTTCTCATTTAGCTCTTCTCCAGTTATTACGTGTCATATAGAGTATCTACAGACAGAAAGCATGCACGCTGTCAGTGTTCTAAGACTTCAGTCTTTCCTGGTGAAATAAAACCAGAATATAAAGGCAGAGACCAAAGAAGCCTCCCTCCTCCACCCCAGCAGCACAGGTTAGGGTCATGGTGTGTGAACTCTCACTGGCCACTACCCTGCTGGGGAAATGTCACCATGAGGCGGATGGCCCAGTTGCTCATGAGTTGCATAAAATCCAAATTCATCTTTGTGGAAGTGGACAGTGTTGAAGGAAGGACATTCTATGTTGCTTTTCTATGTTGCTCTTTTTTTAAAAAACATATGTGCACATGTATGCATGTAGGCATCATCTTCAGGAAGATCATCCGCCTAGACTTTTGAGAGAGGCTTATTCATTGGCCCAGAGCTCACTGATTAGGCTAGACGGCTAAGGCATTCCCAGGGATCCTCCTTTCTCTAAGAAGAGCTTTCAAACATGCACCACTCCTGCGTTTTTAGATGGGTTCTGGGGATGGAACTCAGGTCTTCATACTTGCAAAGCATGTACCTTACTCACTGAGCTATCTCCTCAGCACATTATACTTCTCACTGTTGAGTTCCTGTAACTGGAAATCTTACTTCTTCAGTTTCTCCCTTTTAGGAATGAATGCATAGCTTCTTGGCATACCTTTGCATTTAACTTTCAAATACCTTCTGGTTAAATTAAAGATAGCTTGTACCATTTTGTCATCCACGATGGGAATTTTTATAAGAGAATTTCAGCCCTATTATTGTCATTGTTTATGAAAAAAAAGATAAATTAATCTTTCAGGTTGTTTTTTTTTTACAAAAGTTATCTAAATATTTAGAGATATTTAAGATTTTGGCTCAAGTGATAAGCTTATTAGCAAATATTAAAAAATAATTCAGTGGAAATAAAAATGTGATTTAAAATGCTTTTCTGTTCTTTTAAATTCATTAGTATTAGTGAACAGTAGCTTTCACTAATCAAAAAGAAATTGAGCATCTGGATCGATTTTTTGGGAAATTATTTCTTTTTTAACTTTTTATTGACAACTGTCATAAGGAAAGAACTTTTTATTTTTATTTTTTTTTGGTTGTTTGATATAGTGCTGTTTGATTCAGGCTGGTCTCAAACTCACAATGTAGCTGAGGCTGACCTTGAACTCCTAATCCTCCTGCTTCTATGTGTGATTATATGTGTGTGCCATGTTTCTTGTTTTGTCACTGAATGTGGTTTTTTTTTTAAATTAATACTGCATATTGAAATGCCAGCTTCTGTGTAGTTCCATCTTTGGGCTCCAAAGTTGCCCAGGAATGTTTTCTGGGTGGGTTTTGCCTGGTTCGTAGAGGCATTCTTGCTGCATACCTGTGCCATAAGAGCATGACTTGACGAGAAGTTCTTCCACCCTACCACTCAAGACTAGTCTTGGGCTCCCGTCTCCAGGATATCAGTGCTGAGTTTGAGTGTACAAAGAAGTCTAGATGTATTGTTTTGCTAGGCCTTTACAGTAAACATGGCTGCTTTGCTTTGATGCACATAAATGGGCTACAATTCCACTGGTGATGAGTACTGTCAAGTGGGCAGGGCACCACCGGCTCAGCCTCACCATTGCAACACTGTCTTAGCACAGACAAGTCAAGAGAGCCAGGCTGACTTTTTCTGACGCAGTCTTTTGACTATAATCTCTCCCCTCAGAAGCTCCTGATGACGTCTAATCTCCACGTGAGACAAGAGGCACCTTTCATTTTTTTCACTTTTCATTGCCTGTGTTCATTGTCCACAGTGTTGTGTATAAGGACATTTTTCACATATATTGTATGTTGAGCAAATTCTCCTCTGCCCTCTGCCTTCTTGTTTCCCCTTTGTTCCCCTAGACAGATGAGCTTCTCCATTTATGTCCTATGTACATACATGAGACAGGCATGGTGGCATACTGCCTTGATCCCAGCACTCAGGAGGCTGAGGTAGAAGAATCACCATGAGTTCAAAGCCAGCCTGGACTACAGAGTGAGTTTGAAGTCAACCTGGACTAGAGTGAGACCCTACCTTGAAAACAAACAAATAAACTATATATGATTTTATGTACCTGTATAAAATCTAGGAGTCACATGAGAGAAAACCTGTATTTGTCTGAGACTGTTTTAAGATTATCTCCACTTGCATTCATTTTCTTACAAGTGACATAACTTTGCTCTTCATGGCTGAAAAATTCCGTTATGTACATATAGCACATTTAACCATTCCTCGTTGTTGGATACTAGGTTGATTCCATAACTTAGCTGTTGTGAGAGGTGCTGCACTAAACATTGGTGTGCAAATATCTCTGTAATATATGTTGATTTTGGACCAAATATGTGGAGGTGTTATAGCTGGGCTATGTGGTAGATTTATTTTTATTTTATTTTTTATTTTTTGAGAACCCTCTGCTCTAATGGCTGGACTAGTTGACATTCCTAAGGAGGTTGGCCTTTAAAAGGCTCTGCCCTCATGAATGGACTAATGTACGTCCATGGTCATGGGTGAGTGAGCTATCTGCAAAGTAGCCAATTCGCGAAGCCTCTCAATTTCCCCTTTCTTGTCTGCACTGTCTTGGGATTTTGCCAGCAAGAACCCCCTCACTGGATGCAACCCCTCAACCCAGGATCCTCCTTGTAGCAGAAAGGGTGCGAAGACAAATGGATATCGGATCTACCCTCTACCGAAGAAGACACAGTCTAAGCTTAGATCCGATCGTCACTCATGTTAGCCATTGCTTTCCAAAATGTCTTCAAAAATCATATGGACATTTTAATGATCCTCATACATTTTTGTTTTCAATTTTGTACGCTGTTGTTATGAATGTAGGCTGTAGGGAATTCATGATTAGCAGTTACATCGATCATATGCATGACGAATGAGTTACATTGATTGAATAATTTAGTCAACAATTACTGAATGAGCAACAATATAAAACAAGTACTTCCTGAGCCCCTGCTCCTAGTTGGGAGGTGCCCAGTGCTGGGGAGACACTGGAGAACAGGAAAGAGAGGTGCTTTCACAGAGCTCATGGTTTGGGATGGGGAAGAAATGAACAGGCAGACAAACATAGAAGTGGGGGGCCACGGGGCTGTGGAAGGAGCCCACGTTACTCTGGGGGAGCATGGGTGCCTGATTTAGTTGCAACTTCTAAGGAGTTTGGTTGGGGCTTCTTGCAGCATCACAAGAACTCACAGCTGTGCCCCAAGCTCTTGAACACAAGTGCCTTTTTTCCAGGTTTTTCCTGATTATGATAGTTGATTCTTTTTTTGATATATGGATTTAAAATTTCGATGTAGTTGACTTGATGGTTGGGGTTATTTCCAACAAAATTTATTTGGCAGAGGGCATTTCTCTGTCATTATCTGTAAGCACAGCTTTGCCTCCCGCTTCCTTGTCTGTGCGAATTGAACACTGGTGATGGGAGTGGAGACCTGCTCTCTTGCAGGTTCTTGGTGCTGAAGGCCACTGGAATCACTTGGAGTTAGCTGTTTATGTCACATGTTACAAACAGAAACCCCGCTGCTCATCCGGAGGGTTCATGAAAACTGCCACCTCTCCTTATGACATGGTTTTTAATTCTTATTCCCTGCATCGTTTTTCTTGGGCTTTGTCTCATTTGGAGAGTTAACGTGGTGCTGGAAATCTCAGGTAGAATTATCAGGAGAGACAGATGTTTTCCGTTGCAGTGCGGTTAAGGCCGGAGCTGAGGGAGGGCTTTGTCTCCCTTGTTTAATTAGAGAGTCGTTAGGGTTGTTTGTGTGTGCACACAAAGGGAACAGGGAGTGGGTGCACCTGCTGGGTGAGGGAACCACCAGCCAACCCAGGGGGGTTCACAGTGTGTGTCAGAGGGAGGGCCTTCTAGACTTTCACAACACAGATTTTATTCATCAGTTCTTGGTTCTTCCTATTTTACCACAGCTTTTTGGTAAAAAGTGAAAAGCTAAAACAAGCATCCCCAGAGATTGAATGAGTTAGGGTAGCCCTGCTGTTCACGACTAGGGGAAGTGGTCTGGGACATGTGTTAACGTTGTGGGCATCTGTGCTTGGTTGGTGTATCCTTGCTCTGGTGAGAACCCTGGGAGTTTCCCTGGGTGAGTGGGGCTTCTCCATTCAGTCAGAAATGCCTTTCCTACGAGGGGGTGCCAAGTTTTCCCCAAGGGATCGCCCCTCTCAGAACAGCTTCTTTGTGGCTGTCTTCTTGGATTCTGGCTCGTGCTTCAATTCTTTTTCTTTTCTTTTGAAATATGTTTAAATGAGAGAAAGAGAGTGAGAGTGTGAGAGAGAGAGAAAGGGAGAGAGGGAGGGAGAATGGACACATCAGGGTGCTTGCTGCTACAAACAAACTCCAGATGTTGTGCATCTGGCTTTATGTAGGTACTGGGGAATCGAACCCAGGCTGTCAGGCATGGCAAGCAAGTGTCTTTAACCACTTTGCCATCTCCCAACCCCGCAGCTTGAATTCTTAAGGGCTTCACTTTAATTTGAGTCATCTTTATTTTCGTCATTTTTTTCTTTGTCCAACTTGCTTCTTTTCTATTTGTGTAGTGTTACAATTGATAAAGCAATCTTGAAAGAGGTGAGCTAGCTTCTCGCAAGATGGACCTACTGTAACGACTGAATCTTTCTGAGCTATGGTTTTCTAGGTTGTAAATACTGGATGATGCCCTCACCTCACAGAGTTGGTGAGACCCTGGTGATCTCGACCCTCTTCATAGCTGTGGCCCATTCTGCAGTCGTGACCCACTTCAAAGGTGTGGTAGACCTTGAGTGGGTGGTGTTCAGGCCATGTGCTCACTCAGGCCAGCAGCCTCGCCCTGTGGTGCATTTTACATATGGTGATTTCTCTGTTGGATGTGTCATTAGCTTGTGTCATTGACTGAGGCTATTTTCAGAACCAAAAATAGTGAAACAGGGAGATTTCAAGTACTGACCCTTGTCCACCTGAAGGAAGTCAGGTTTGCAACTTAACGTGTACTCGGAGCTTGAGTGTCAACATCCACTCTGCAGATTTGTGGGTAGAGGGAATATTCTTTGTCACAGTATCAACAGCTTCCTGTAGGCTGATACACTGTCTCTATCAAAGTGGACAGTCTAATCTGGTGGGTCTGGGGGCTGAGGACAGGTAAATTTGGGGAATTAATCATCAAGAGATTCTCTGTTTCTAGAACCTATAGAATGTTCTAGAAACAGAGGCTAGGAAATGAGATGAGTCGGGCCCAGGAGGCAGTTGACAGTTTTCTCCCTCCTCTCTCTCATCTCTCTGTTCATGTTACCTTTTATTTTGACCCACAGGAAAGGATTAGATAGTGTTTTCCTACCTGGGATGACATAACCCAGTCTCTGTCCTTGCTTGCAGGCATCAAGTGGCCGCTCTTGATATGTCACATTAGTGCCCCATACCTGCTATGCCCTGCCCTGTTTCAGGTGTAGTCGTAGAGTGTAGTCATAGAGAGACGGTCTCCTTCCCCATCCATCCCTGGACTCGAGGGCCACAGTGCTTCCATTGGCAGCCACTGGACACACCATCCCGTGTTGGCCAGGACAGCTGTGTCAACGGGATCATCCTCCGTTTTGAATTCCTTATCCCAGGGCTGCCTTGTCTAAGAACGGAGGCCTAAGAGGGTCATCGCGGTTCAGCTCTGTGAATATGATCACGAGTGTCCGTGTCCAGTTCTGACTTTGTGTCATTTCTTGAAAATGTTGGCGTTGAATAAGAAACAGAAGTGGGTTGGGTGATAGTTTTCGGATAACTGCTGGGTTATGTTCTGGACCTTAGAGGAGTATCTGTGCAGACAGCTTTTCACATACCCAGCGGTACCCTGACCTTAGATGGAGGGTTGTGTTCATAAATGGCGTGACCAGGTCAAAGGACACTTGATTGAGGCCTCAGTGGCCCTCCTTGGAGGACAGTTACTAGTTCACTGCATAGCATATTTTTCATTTTGAGCTTTGGAAACAAATTAGACATGTGTTGTGTGTTCATTTGGATTGTAAGTAGGATGACTGTATAATTTATTATCCAAACCTAACTAGGCCAGGGTACTGTGTAGACCATAATATTATGGCCTCTTTGGTCTTATGTGGATGGTTATAATTGGTACAGTTTCTAGTGACTTGTTCAGATACTCCAGTCTTGATCTCATTTTTGTTACAGAGTACAGCATCCGGTGAGAATGCTTAGGAGGAGCCGGATGTGTTCTCAGCATTGTGGGTCTGACAGGACCCATTGTAGGGCTAGTTAACACGCTGGCATCA
This sequence comes from Zapus hudsonius, assembly GCA_004024765.1. Lineage (NCBI taxonomy): Eukaryota > Metazoa > Chordata > Mammalia > Rodentia > Dipodidae > Zapus > Zapus hudsonius. The sequence continues at coordinate 4,060 of PVHP010045189.1, read as the reverse complement.
AAGCAGGCTGAAGACCAGGTTATTGAGTAGTTGCAGTGGTGTGATGAGTTATATGCTCCGAAAATTCAGACACTGAAGTCTCAGTTCATATATGCCTTAGAACGTGACTACATTTTGAAGATAAGACCTTTGGAAGGGTAAGATTAAATGAGGTCATGTGGGTAGATCCTCACCAAACACAAGACCCTAGGGGAGGAGGAAAGAGACACTGTGAGGTCACGATTGGCAAGCCAAGAGAAGCTGTAAGGAAAGCCAGATCACTCACACCTTGGTCTTGGTCTTCTAGCCTCCATAATGGTGAGAAAATACGCTTTAAGCCATGCCATGTATTTTTTTTTTATCAGCCAACTAATCTCCTTAACCCAATAGATATAAAAGCCCCAGACCCACTTCTGGAAGTGAGTGTTGAGGTCCCATATTGGGGAGGAGGGTCCTAGCCGTGTGAGACCTTATTGTTCCAGGAATTTGTCAAGGAGTGATCATTAACAGAGATCTATCTGTTTATGGCCATGACCTCAGGGTCTGATCAACCTTCATTTGCCTGGAAACGCTTTGGCAGGGGTCTGGCAAGGGTACCCTCCTCCATCCCATCCCTTGTCATCTGTGAACAATAAAGCCACCCTCACCAGCACGCAGCTTGCTGAGGTCTTGATGCTGGACTGCCATACCTCTAGAACTGTGAGAAATAACTTCCTGTTGTCCGTAAGCCACCCAGTCCATGGTATTTGGTAGTAGCTGCCTGAATGGACCAAGATACCAGTCTGTGCATTTGATGACTTAGAAAATAAGAGGCCCCAGAGTTCCACTTGATATTTGGGTCCATTTCATGGAAAGCCTCTGGCCTTACACCTTCAGAGGTTTCCATAGCAGAACCCCGAGAGGCCCTGGCAGTCCAGCAGCCCAAGGGTCTGGATGTTTCTGGGTGAATCCTGTGCCATTCCCTTTAGTTCTGAGACCCCCAGCCCAGAGTGGTGCCCAGGAATCTGTCTTTGTGTGTGTGTGTGTGTGTGTGTGTGTGTGTGTGTGTGTGTGTGTGTGTGTGTACAGGCCAGAAATTGACATCAACTGTCTTCTTTGGTCACTCTCCACCTTATTGACACAGGTCTGTCACTTGAACCCTGAGCTCTCCAATCCAGCCAGTCTAGCTAGTCCCCACTTTCTGAACATTGGAGTTATAGGAAGACCTCCACACCCACCTGGCATTCACCTGGGTGGTCCTCACACATGTTTGGCAAGTGCTTTATTGACTGGAATTTTTTCAAATTGCCTCAAGTCATTCTGAGGATTTTTTTTTTGGGGGGGGGGCTTATCTTGTCAGGACCTCAGTTTAATCATGAAAAGACAGGCTTGAGCGTGTGGAGGTGTTCAGCCTCAATGAACCACTGTGATTGGGCTTGAAATGCCTACATTGCCAGAGGGTAGAAATACTTCAGTATCTCTTTGTCACTTACACACAAACCCCAAGAAGCTTACTGCCCGTTCCCATGCATTTCTTTTCTCTCTGCTTCTTGTCAGCCCTTTAATTCCTTCTTTCCCCTTAACCACCCTGCTTGTCATTGCAGGGTATGACCTTGGTAGACACTCCTTCTTTTACTTCTTTCTATGACTGAATCTGGTGGTTAACATTTAGAGTAGCTCAGTCAGAGCTGGCTGAGAGAGCAGTTAAGCAAGGCACTCTGACGTCCTCTTCCCTTTCTCTACAAGGTCAAGTAGAAAGTGCCATGTAATACGCATAGGCAGACATTCACCTTAAATGTAGGTGGCTGGGAGGAGTCCAGACACTGTTCTCAGGGCCTCTGAACTTGACTTTCCTCTGTTGTGGTCCGAGGTTGAGCACTCCTCAAAGAACAGAAAACACACGATAATGCAAGTCACACAGCGAGGTTTATTTCCAGCATGCTGGGGTCTATGTCCCGGCTCAAAAGTGAACCTCTGACCAAGGACCCCCTTCTGCCTTCTTTACTAGGTTTTTATATGTTTGAGTTTACAGGCATGTGACATTTCACAGTTATCTACTATCTTTATGGCACACAGGTGGCTCATAACCTTTTAACTCACATCCTGGCCACATCTAGGTGGTCACTCTAATCTCATGGCAAACATCTGGTTGTCTATTTACAGACATTGCTTTAAACTCAGACCTTCTTTGCCAGTGATGACTCTCTTTCTTCTGAGAAGGGAGTAGGGGGCTTTTCATCCATCTGTTCCTTTGATCTGTCAAAGTTAATTATGATGGTGAGTTGCCTGTCCCCAACACCTCATGTTCTAGATGCAGGTTAGAGCACCAGCTGAGCTTTGCAGGTTCTTATGTTCTGGACTAATACAATGGGTCAGGGTCAGGTGAGTGATAGAAATTGAGGTGGTTTATTAAGAGAGAACAAAAAGCACTCCCAAGGGTGGAAGTCGGCTAGAGAGCTGGGAAAAGTCCTGTAGGACTGGAGAGATGGCTCAGTCAGTACCTCACTAGCCATGTAAACATGGGGACCTGCATATAGATCTCAGTAGCCATGGAAAATGTTCCAGTAATCTCAGAGCTGGGGATGCAGAGACTCACTGGCCAACCAGTCTACCTGAATCAGTGAGCTCGATGACAGACTCTGTCTCAAAGCAAAAGCTGGAGAGTGACCCAGGAAGCCACCGGACAACGACTTGTGACCTTCACACACATGCATATGCATTCATGCATACCTGTGCACACAATAAAACACACACATGCATATGCAAACAAAAAGAAGGAAAAAGCATATACTCAAAAGCCTTGTGCAGGTAGGAGAGATGGCCCAGCTGTTCAATTCCTGAGGACCCACGTAAAGCCACATGCACAAACTGGAGCATGCATCCGGAGTTCCTTTGTGGCGGCTGGAGGCCCTGGAAAGCCCATTCTCTCTTTATATATCTCCCTCTGCTTGCAAATATTTTTTTTAAAAACTATAATATTATTTTTAAAAGCCTTGTACTATAAGAGTCCTGATTCTTTCTTTATAGGCCATGAACATAATATCAGCCTTCTCCTGCATTCGTGTGTCTGGGAATTTTTTCGCATGTGCTGTGTTGGTGCTTGACCTGACTTGTTTTATGTGTCCATCTTGATGTCTTTCTCTCTGTGTCCCTGCTCTTCTGTGACACTAGGGCTCTTCTCAGCTTATTGCAAGGGTGAGTAGACCACAGTGCTCTTGGCCTTGGTCCTCAGATGCTCTTGGCTTCTCCCCTTGTGGCTCAAGTTCAAACACAATACAGACTCCCTGCTGCTCCTCCCCTGCCTTGTCTGTTTCTCTATCCTGCCTTGCTGACCTGGGCACATTCCCTGAATTCCCTGGATGGTCACAACCTGTTTCTATTAGGATTAGCCCCGCAGCAGCCCCTTGCTGATTGAGTAAAAGGGAGTCAGGGTCAGAGCTTAGGGGTCCTGGCAGCTCTAACATACTAGGATCGGCCACCCATCCTCAACAGGCCAATGAAAGCAACAAAGAGGAACAAAGAGGTCCAATGACTACCCCCAAAGTCCATTTTTGGGATCCTAACATGAGGATTAGGATTAAATAGATGCATAGAAGTATCGTAACTAAACGTCCTTGGTCAAGGAGCTCCTTGTCTGTCTTCATGGGTCCAGCCTCTTCTGAAAGGGGGTCTGTCTTTCCAGGAGACAAGGCAGCTACTGGGGTCCAAGTCTTTTCTTTCTTGCAGCAGGAGATTCCTAAAGAAATTCTAATTCCTTGGGGTTCATTGTCTCAGTAGTCCGATATCCTAAAGTAGGAGCACAGGTGACTCTAGAATATCTTCATCCTGACAGGTCACTTATGATTGCTTATGTCCAAGGTTTCCAGGCCTCTGAGGTCTTCTGGAATTTCCAATGAAAGCCTCTTCTATCTCCTATTTCTCCTCCATGCTTCTCTAGAATAAAAGGTTATCTGAGTTTAACTTAATCTTCATTTTGTTTGTAATTAAATTACCTTATGTCATTCCATTTTATGAGTGACTTCTTTCTAAACTATTGGAAGCTATATTTTGTTCATTTTAAAGAGGAATATGGGCTGGGAGGGGTGGCTCAGTGGATAAAGCA
>PVHP010045188.1:0-13770 GCA_004024765.1 Zapus hudsonius | reverse complement strand
CCACTTTGGCCTAGCCTCCTGGGGACTGACCCTTTCTAATTTGGATGTAAAATACTAAGGATAGATATGCAAAAGAAGAGCCAGAACCCTGACCTGGAGTTCTGCATTTTGTGAATCAGTGTGTTACAGTGTGTTTGCTTGGTGCTGGTGCTGGGCTTCTGTCTCTGTTCTCTGCTTGCTTCTGTGAAAGGGGGCCAGCTTTCCCTTAACTTCTTCCCCTGGATCTGTTCAATAAATTTTCCTCCCCAAATCGTGCGTGGTTTGGAGATTCATCCCAGTGGTGTGTGGCTGACTACGACACTCCCCAAATAAAAAAATTAAATTTTTTTAAAAATTTGATAGTGTCAGTTAACAAATATACAACAATCTGGATTACCTAGCTTCTATTTTCAAAAGCCTCCCCTGCAGTCACTCGCATAGTGCATCTTTTCTTGGGAGCCCAAGAGTATGGGATCTGTTGCATATCGCCCTGAATCCCCGGTTCCAATCAAGGGTTCCCCCTCACTGAGTGGAATATTTGGCCGAATTTAATAGCTGTTGATTGTCTCCCCGAGGCTCAGCGAAGGAGCTGTGGCCTATATAACCCTACCAACCGATTGCAGGCAGAAAACTGAGATGCTGGCATGAGATGAGCCACCACAGTCATACGGGGGAGGATCCATATGGAACCCCACAGAGAATGATTGGATGTACAAGGGACCCACAGCCATAGCCATTCAATCAACAAAGGATAAGCCAGTGTGACAGAAACCAACGAATCTCGACACAAAAACCCCTAAGCTCAAAACACCATAGCAGCCTCAATACTCGCCCACCATGACTCAGGGAACTGAGCGGAAGAGGGGGCGAAAAGATTGTGAGAGCCATGGTGGGGGAGAATAGCAGAGACTTGGCAACCCTCAGTAACAATGCACTTGGGTCATGAGAACCCGGCTGAAGACTGGGCTATCCATGGTCCCCTACCACAAAGACTGATCCAGACTGTCCACGGAGGAGGATATCCAGCTGACTGGGAATGGGGAGGGGGGGCAACGGGGAATTGGGGATAACAACTCATGGTTGGCCCACTAAACAATGTAACTCATTATGAACAATAAAGAAAAAAAAGTTGATAGTGACCAAGAAAGATATCCAATGTTGACCCCTGTCCTTTACATGTAAGCACACACGTGATCACATACATACACACATGTGTAACACACACACAAAGAAAAGGTAAAAGGAAGCTCAATGCAGAGGAGCTGGAATGATGGTGGATGCAGGAGGTAGCACAGAGGAGACACAAGATAGCCTGGAAGGACCAGAAGTTATTCTGCCTTCACCTGATGCTTATTGTGTATTTTTTGTTAACCTGTCAAAGGAGAGTCTTAATCCAAAATGGTTTGATCCAGCTGCCCATCAGAATACATTTATCAGTCTTTTCTACCAGGTGTGAAAGGAGGGGTAACAGAAGTAGGTGGTCAGAGGACAGATGACAGAAGGAGACCGAGGCAACATAACCAAATGAAATATAATAGAGAAAAGGTAACCAAAGTTTGAAAGGGTGCAGAAACGGTCTACCAAATAAAAGTGACCTTTTCATTGGTTCGAATAACACACTTCCAATTGATCTGTCTCCCATGGTGTTCATGTTCAACTGAAAAATCAATATAAATCATTCATGGATGTAACTTTTTCCACATTTACTCAAAATCCTCTTCATTCCAGGAACTGTGCTAGGTGGCACAGACACAAAGGTGATATTAGGAAATGACTTTGCTTTTCAGAGACTTTACAGTTTTGTAAAGGAGACTTTTTCAAAACTCAGTTTTGATGGGCTATGGCCAGAGCAGAAGCAGGTAAGCACTTCAGGTGCAGTGGGATTTCTACTAGGGAATGGTGACAGTTGAGGTGATTTGCTCAAATAAGACCGAATGGAGGAAAAGGGTAAGCCTGACTTAAGGACTTTTCCAGAGGGCTGAAGAAATAGCTCAGTGTTGTAAAGGGCTTTCTGTACAAGAATGAGGACATGAGTTCAGATCCTCTCCAACATCCACAAAAAAAAATGCTGGGTGTTGTAGCATACACTTCTAATACTGGGGAGGCAGAGCCAAGGAATCCCTGGAGCTCACTAGCAAGCTTTTCTAGCCAAATTGAGAGCTTTAGCTGGTTTCAGCAAGAGACCTTGTTCAAAGAACAAGGTGGGAAGTGATAGAGGAAGACCTTGACCTAAACCTCTGGCCTCCACACATACCGGTCTATACATGCATGAATACACACACAAAATGCATGTACACATGCAATGCACACCACATGCAAATGCACACACACACACACACACACACACGCAGGCACTCATGCACACAAAGTTTTTCAGGAGTATTTAGAGGGAGATGGTTGAGGTTAATTCAAATAAAGCTAACACAAGGATTTGGGGAGACAGAAAGCAGTAAAGACAGACCAAAGCAGGAAGAAGGGCAAATACAGAGTAGGAAGATATATGCTTATTATTCTAGAAAGTTTGAATCTAATGCTCAGACACAACTGTAATAAAAGCTCTAAAGCAAGATTTGCTTCTCTTTTTTTTCAAATCTAAAAGTTTAAACATCGATTAAATATAACAAAGCATTATGGCAAGCTTGCCTAAAAATACACTACTATGTGAAGTATTTTAAAATATTGCCTTTTATAGAATGGAGGGAAAGGGAACGTCAGGGAGTGGTGAGGAAGGAAGAGGGGACAGCTGCCTCGCCAGCCGTATCAGCCAAATCAACCCTGGCAATCGCTAATGTGACAGATGTCACAGCCAGATCATCCTCATATCCAGGAAAATGAAAGAGGAAAATGATCACAGGAGGCTCAATTTTGCTAACTCAGAAAAACCGAGAACTTCCTGTCATCTTCTCCAGGGGATGTTCCAGTGATTAATGGAGCTACATACATTGTCTTCATGTTAATCTATTTTATGTTGCAATTACATATATATGTTTTTAAAAAGCCATTCCATAGGCAAGCACATACCAAGGCTCCCAAAAAAAATTGAATATGGTCATTTACATGGAGGACCAGCCAAAAAAATGAATTTAATCTAAGTTTTACATGTAAAGAGTATCAAATTATTGTGGGTATAATTTTACTTTTAGTACCTAAATCCTCCGTCGCATTTTTATTAGCCTACTTCTTCCATTCCTTCAGCAGATACTCTACTTGATTATGAAATGTTTTATGTTCTCTTGTTCCCTTTTGTGATCAAGAAGGCTACAGGTTTAAGAATCCAAGTGCTATCTTCCCAGTTCACTCTTTGATTTCCTTAAGTGTGTACTTCTACTTTCCCCAATTTATCTGTACTTTGTTTGCCTCATAAAAGGCCACACATGTTATGATGCTTAAGAGGTAGCATCCTGATATTTTAGAGCATGAAGTGTTCATGACAGGGTTGTAACATTTCAGCCTGCCAAAGAACAACAGTTCAGATAAGCACAGGACTTGAGCAGAGTGTGGGCAAAGGCACCTAATTGAGCAGCTTTATAACCTTGCACTGAATTCCCTCACCACCAATTTAGATAGAATTGCTTTTATTTTAGCAATGTTCTTTTAATTAAGTCCTAAACATCTAAAACATGGCGAATGTAAATATGTATCATAAATCCTTAATTATGGGGATGAGTAAGCATCCATGCAGCTTTGTGCCTTGGAGATAGATTCCTTTTTGTTTAAAATCAAACAAAAATGAGAGATAAAAGTGACTGATATGACGAATGGTGAAGTTTATTTACGATGCCCTTTTCCTGGTAGAAGCACCGTGCTAGTGCACTGTCTTTCAGAGCTAAATTACGCTCCAATTTGCTCAGTGGCTTTTAAGCCAGACTCTCTCCTGCCATTTTCTGCCTTCAATACCATGGTCACATTGATGGGCACTCAGGCACATAATGGGAAGGGGAGACAAATATGAGGGATCCTGTGGCCTCTCTACCATATCCTACAATAAGCAATGTTGAGCTCACATAGGGAAATGCTGCCTTTTATGTTGGATATCCCAAAAGACACCTTGTTAACTTATTATTATTTTTTTTTCATGACAGTCTGGTCATGTATCTTAAGCTGACCTGAAGCCCACTATGAAGTCAAGGCTGGTCCCAAACTTCTGATCCTGTGTATTGTATGTACGTGTGCATGTATGTGAGGGTACATGTGTGTACATGTGGAGTCAAGAGGTCAATGTCAAGTGTCCTCCTTAAGGCTATCCACCATTTTGTACTTATTGAACCTAAAGCTCACCTATTTGGGATGATGAGCTATCCAGCAAGCCTTAGAGAATCCTCTGTCTCCACCTCCCCAGAACTGGGGTTGCAGGCTCACAGCACCACAATGGCATTTACATAGGTGTTAGAAATCTGAAATCAGGCTCTCATGACTTGTGTGGCGAGTTCTTTACCTACTGAGACATCTCCCCAATCTTTATCCTGTTACTTCTTATTTTTCTCACGGTTTTGTATGGATGGTGTGATGTTTCTTAAATATAAAAAAGTACCTATTTATGGGTATCCTACAATATTCTAATGATAGTATATATTGTATATACACATCAGGGTAAGCACATTTATCTCCACACACTGTTTTCAAACCATACTACACATGATTCTGGTTGGGATTGCACATTAAAAAAAAAAACAACCTTTTTCTATATCCCAACACTACTTAATTCAAAATGTGCCCTCTAGATGTAATGCATCACATTTCCTCTAGGAATGCAGACCATTCCTCAATTTCAACCCTCAACACTTTCCAATCTACACACACACACAAACATCAGCAACACAATTCCCTGATTTAGCCATTTTCAATTTCATTCTTTCGTTATTCTTGGTCATCTGCTGATCAGTAGATTTTAAAGGAAAGCAAGTCTTAAGGCTCCAACATATGTGTGCATACATATATACATACATATGCAATTTTTCATAGTAAAGTGATTAGCCTAGAAATATACTTTTCTCCAGATTTCAAAGAAATGCCTCTATTGAGCTGGTGAATAATTGGTTTATATTGTCAGGAGCTTGTGAAGAACTCACCACAGGCCAAGAGAACTAAATGTCTGTCCAAGGGCATTGAGGCAACCACAGGCTTATGACCAGTTACGAAGAAAGTGTATAAACCTTCTTATTAAAAGGATATTTAAAGTAAATCTCTGGAAACTAAAACTACAGAGTAAGTCAAGTAATGAAATAACAGGTTTGTCTACCAATTGTAAAATAAATAAAATTGAGGAAGGCCGGTGCATTTATATATTTTTATACTTCTAAACTAATAACCTATGATCCCATTTCTAAGTAACATCATTGCCTGTGTGGGGGAGAAATGATTACAGAAACAAAGATGTCTTTTATGATTTAGAAGCACATAATATCTTATTCCAGAGCACTGCTAAGAAATGAGAGATACTTAATAAAAAAAAGTAATTAGAGCTATAGCTATGATATGTATCACACCATGTTTTCCTTTGTGATTGAAAAACCTTAGAGATAAATTCCATCACTACTCTATTAAATACTCGTGGCATTAAAAAATTTATAGTTACTAATTTTGAACTACTTAAAATGTCAAATGTTTGCAGGCTTCACTCACTTTTCCAATTATGACATTGGAATTACTCATTAGCAGTAACATAAACAGGCTCATTTTTGCCTCCTGTTACACTATTTCCCTATTTTATTACCAGAGTACTACTTTTCTATGAACCATGACAAAAATTCATGGGAAGGGAGGGGAAAATTCTAGCATATACTTCTCCTTCCAAATATCAACTGAATCCAGGATGGTAACTTGGCATGGATTTTATCTTCCATGACACTGCCATTTCAGGTACCATGTATGTAAATGCCCTTGTCAAAGACATCTTGACAAAAACAGCATCCTTCAGAGGTCAACTGAGAGACACAAGCACCTCTTCTTGTGTAGTCAGAGCAGCTCATACCCACCAGCCCCCTAAGCCCAATAGCACATTAAGGAATAAAATTGTGGGTTAAAAATAAGGAAGGCTAGGTCCAACAGTCGAATAAACAGGCACCTGCAGGCATGCACATGTGTGCAGCTAACTGATGCATACAAGGCAGACTACAGTCTCAGAACTCAACTGAAGAAATCTGAATGCCGGAGGCTGGGTAGATGGATCAGCAGTTAAAAGCCTGCAAACTAGTGGTTCAATTCCCCAGTACCCATATAAAATCAGACTTCAAAAAGAGGCACATGCATTCAGCATTTGTTTACAATGGCAAGAAGCCCTGGCTTGCGCACACACACACACACACACACACACACACACACACACACACACACACTAATTAAAATAGTTTTTAAAGACTTACAGGGCTGAGGAGAAAGCACTTGCCTGCAAAGTCTAGCAACCCTAGTTTGATTCCTCGGTACCCGCATAAAGCCAGATGCACAAAAGTGTCCCATACATCTGGAGTATGTTAACAGTTACACTATGCCCTGACATGCCCATTCTCTCTCTTTCTCTCTCCCTTTCTCCCTTTCTCCTTGAAATAAATAAAAATATATTTTTAAAAAGAGTTAAAGTAATAATACAGGATGTCCCAAAGCTCCATAATTATTTGTCTGTATTCATTTTTCTTTCTGAGATTTGTGTATTGGTGGTGCTGGGGCTAGAGTTTAAGATCCTTATACACGCTAGGCGAGCATTCTAGCACTGAGTTGCATTCCAGCCCTCAGATTCTCCACACAGGGTCTCACCATCCTCCTCCTCCTGCCTCTGTCTCCCAAGTGCTAGAATTACAAGCATACCCACCACACCTCAAAGGTATTTTTCTTTATAGAGTGGAAAATCAAACTAACCTTAACTTCTGACACGCAATCCAAGACATGTTTTTCAAGATCTGTTTGCTAAGTGTTTCTAAAATTTTCTAACTGGAATACCCATTAAAGTAATGCATCTGTATTCAGAGTTCACTATCAAATACCAACATCATAGCACGTTACATCGCATGGGAGACAATTCACTAAACAATGCCTATCTGAGAAAACTATTTCCTCTCACATCAGTTTACAGGAAAAAATAGTAATGATAAATATGAAACAAGTTCATGAGGCCAATTTTTTCTGAATGAAAAATAATGTAAAAAATAAACTATAAGCAACAACAACAGCAACAAAAATCAGGCCAAGTGCGTCATTATTTAATATTTCATCAGAAATAGTTACCAACATGAATAGGCATAACTGAGATTTATGTTCCAACACTGGATACACTTGTCTATTCTCTCTACTCATGTTTTGACTTTGTAAACTTTCAGTTAGTAAGGAAGAAAAGTAAATATTTTTAAACATGAGTAAAGTTCTGTGTGGTAACACATGCTTGTAATCCCAACAGTTGAGAGGCTAAGACAGGAGGATCAGGAGGTCAAGGCAGTCTGGAATACATAAATTACTTCCTCAAAAAATGAAAAAGAAAAAATAAGAAGAGAAGGAAAGAAAAGAAAAATGAAAAGGAGAGGAGAGAGTTAACATTTTCTTCAGTAATCTAGGTCTATTTGACAACTGAAAGGTCAAATGATCCATTAGTTGACAATATTAAGTTCTTAATATTGATTCATCTGAGATAAAAGAGATTTGCATTTTAGAAATAGTACCAACTTGAGGAAAAAGGGAATTTGTAAAGTCAGTGAGATATTCTAATGCCAAAACACATTCAAAGCGTTAGAATGTCAAGGTTACTATCCCTAGTCTTCGAGTACATGGAGAGCCAAGATTTTTTTAATCTCAGTGTGTTCATGTGTGTGTATGTGTGTATGTATGTGTGTGCATGTGTATATGTGTGTATGTGTGTTCGTGTTTGTGTGTGTGCATGTGTGGTTATGTGTGTATGCGTGTCCATATGTGCGTATGTGTGTTTGTGTGTATGTCTGTGTGCATGTGCGTGTGTGTATGTGTGTGCATATGTGTATGTACGTGCATGTGTGGATGTGTGTGGATGTGTGTATGTGTGTGTACGTGCGTGTGCATGTGTGTGTATGTGTGTGTGTGGTGCCACAGCACATGTGAAGGTCAGAGGACAATTTTGTCATGGGTCCTCCAGGCCCACCTTTTCTAAGGCAGGGTCACCCATCTCACTGTTCACTGCTAAGCTGGCCCTGAAGCTGCCCGGAATTCTTCTGTTTCTGCTACCCATCTTGAGGCAGGCTTGCTGGGATTACGGACCTGCGCAACTAACTTCTGGCTTGATGAAGGCTCTGGGGAAACCAAAATCAGGTGGACAGGTAAAAGCAAGGTCCTCATCACAGTTCTTTACACATCCAAAGTAAATCACATTTTTTGCAAGTGTTTGAGGCTAGCTTCCATTGTTTTGGAAACTGTGCCATTGGAAAGACTTAGAAATCTTCATTTAGAGCTAAACCATTAAAAACGTTATTTTAAGCCAAGTCTGGGGGTATAGGTCTGTAATCCTAGCACTTGAGAGGCCGAGGTAGGAGATCAGGCCCATCAATATAACAAGTTTGTGGGTAGTCTGGGCTAAAGAATTGATTCTGTGAATAATAGTAATAATAGTAATAGTAATAATAATAAATATTGATAAAAATAACTAATTATTATAAAAAGAAATTTTTAGCACACGGCCATTTACTTTTTTAATGTTACAATGGAATTTCAATGAAAATAATCTTTAAATAAAATTTTACAACATACTTTAAGTTGCTTTTTTTAACTTTATAAAATGTTGTAAATAGTACAAATGTACTTAAAATGAACCTAATGATCAGTTTTTGGACATAAAAGGTAAATACAATTCCAAATGGACAAGATATTTACATACAAATTAATTATACTGGCATGAATTAGTGAAAGGCACTTGCTTAATTATTGTTAATTCTCAGTGGGTTGTGCTTAAATGAAAATCTATTTTTCAATTTGTTCTAGAAAGTTTGCCAACTTCAGTGTTTTTAGGAAGCTGCCAATTTACTTTTCAAGCAAGAACTCTTTTCAAACAAGAACATTTCCCTCAAAAAATCAATTTGATTCCAAATGATTCTAGTTACTATGGAATATTTTACACTCAGGAAAATATAAAATAACTTCATTTTTTTCTTTCTAAATATCAAAGGTGCAGTTACTTAATATCAAACATTGCATAGTAACAGAATTACCTGAGATTCAAAAATGACCCCCTTAGCAACCAAAATTGCTAAAACTTTAAAAATAAATACAAGTATTCCATCCTTATAAAATAAGACTTCTGAACAATAAAGTCTTTGAGAACAAGAGGAAAATATTAACCTGAAGGGTTCTTTTTTTCTGTTATACTTCCTATTAGCAGAACCTCAGTACTGCTAAATAAGGTAGGATTAAGTTTGAAACTCTCTCTTATCATTATAGCCTATATAAGTTAAGTCAGAGGCCTACAATTGATCAGATAATATAGAATATTGTGTAGATACTTACCTAACAAGAATGAAAACAATTTTAACCAAATTTTTATGAATACAATCCAAAAAAATATTAAAATACAAAATTAGCATATATCATGGTATACCTAAAATGAATAGTAGAAGCATAAATTTCACATGGTATTCTGTGCTGCAAAGAATTTTTGTCTTGATTTTGTCCGGGAAAAGATATCAAAATCATTCTTAGTTCATAGGCCCTATCAAAATAAGCAGCAGACAAATTCTAGATCGTGGACCACAGTTGGCCAGTCTCTGAGCTTAACATGCCATCACCTTGCAGTTGATTTATACCATACAATGAATCTCTTTTCAATGAAGAAGTCTATTTAATCTTGATATCCAGATTGACTCTTTGTTTAATTATTTATACATAATTTCCAAAAGTAAAGAGATAATAATATTTATTACTCTAATTTAGCACTAGAAAATATGGAGAAGTCCTATTTGGTCCCATAACTTAGCTTACAAACTATGTTTATCACCAAGCAAAAGGCTGCCTTCATCTGGATAGTTCTTATCCAGGGTGGATTCAGTGAGTGGCAATACTTGAAGGAGACAATTGGATGAAAATAAAGGAACTTTCTACCAAGAAACTGAGTCTCAGTGGTTCTAGCTTTCAAGTTCAAGAGACAGCCATTTATACATTCTGTCAATGAACTATATTTATCAGTACTTTGCTATTATATTCTGGTTATTTTTCAACTACAAAAATAACTTTTGGGGAGGGCAACAGTAATAATGAAGCTAGTTTTAACAGTTGCATTTGGATGGCATTCAACAGCCCAGAACAACAGTCATCTACCCAGGCAATTACCTTTGTCTAGTACAAATTGTATCGTATTCTTTGGCACTTCCTTCAGGGTAGATAGCAGACTTACCCTTGTACATACCAGAATTATCCTTTATTTCAATTAGAAGACAGAGCACAGCAAGCCAACTTCTGATTAAGTCATTAGTAAGCTACTAAACAAGCATAAATTATTCTCAGAGTAAGGCTAAGTATGTCCTCCATCGCATGTTCTACAGGGATAAAACCAAAAGCAAAAGTCTTACCAGCCTTACTACCTTAGTAGTGAGTAGATGCCCCCCACACCATACTATCTTACTATTCAGAAAATGTGGATTCTTAAAAGCAAGTATAACATGGAGAAAGAACTTCCTTGTTTAGTGCACGTCGCTTAGTAGGAAGTGGCAAAACCAGCAAGAGTCCACAGTGTTTCCTTCCACAGGACCCATTTCTCTAAAGGTATGAAAGGGTCACTTCGAAACCATAACAAACTAACCTTGACCAGAACAAAGAGTAAACTCTTGGAGCCGGTTAACTGTTTTGACATATCAGATGGGCACCAGAAACAATATATTGACCTTTCCAACATATTTCTTCTTAGACACATGAGTACCAATCAGGGCCAGCAAAAATAATGTACAGGAAAAAAAATATATATGTAATATAAATGTACACAATTACATAATAAAGAATCTTTCTAATGCCAGGTTTCCAATCTGATTAATTGGATCAATTAATACTGAAATTAGAGTTGACCTAATCCTATGTTTATAGAATCCCCTACAAAACATTCTCTTAGCCAGAGGCTGACTTGGTGCATGACAGATTTCTCCCTTGTGAATCAACTGTAAATAAAAGGAAAAGATCTTTGTACTCACCTGAGAAACAGGACTTTAATTTTCTTTATTTATATTCAGTTCTCCCCGACTGTAATGTTAGGATTCAAGATTGATTGACTTTTTATTAATCTGTGGTCTGTCCCAAAAGAATTATTGGAGATGCAACACTCTAAAATGCTTAGGCTGGCTTGTGGTTGCTTGTAACTTGCAGTCTTGCTCATAAACCTATACACTAGTTTTTCCAACAATGAAAAAAAATCTATGAACTAGCAACAAGTGAACCCTCATTCTTCCAAAGGAAAATACATTCTGAATATCGAAGAATAAGATAAAAAATTGGGAAAGAAATATTTCCTTTTATATCTTCCATTGGAAATCACATTGTCGAAATACCAACAAGAAATTACTAAATATAACTTTAATTATTGGAAGTCATTTAATTGCACATTTTGACACTTGAAGACAAATCGATCCTTAGCAGGCATGCTAACCAAGAGCTCTAACTTTAACATTTAAGTGTTCCTGACCATTTACATGTTTGCAGGTCCTCTAATTTCATTGGATATTTAGGAGAGCATGAAACAACTTTATGGAATGAGAGCTGAGGAACCAGATAGAAACTGTGCCAGCAAGAGGCCCAGCCAGAGCCAGGCAGCCATGAGTACTGGGCTCTCCTCAGATCTCAGCAGCTCACCTTCCTTTCACTAAGTACATCCATGACAAAACAAAGCTGTTCAATATGGACCTACTATTACACATCTCATTGGACTCCGAGGAAACAAACAAGCATCAACAACTTGCAACCCAACTAGTCATATCAATGTGCTGCAAACTGAAGTCCAGGCAGCACACTTACAGACAGGCTGGGTTAGGCCAGAGTGAAATTCTGCTGGGCTTCTGGAAGGCTTGGAGATATGCAGCTGCACATTGTAACAGTGACCTCTAGTGCTGCCTTTCTGGGGAACTTCAGCAGTTGGAAGAGGAACGATTTACTGAGGCCTTTTCCTCTAAACTTTATTCAGTTGAGGGGAGTCTGTGTTACCTTCCTTGTTGCTGCTATCTGCTTGTTCGGGGCAGTGCTTGTCAAAGGCTACCGATGCAAGATCCCAGGGTTTTGACTAAGGGAAGGGATGCAAATTTTACTGACTTCTAGCATGCTCCTTCCCCCATTTTAACATTGAGCAGGAAAGAGAGTGATGGATGTACCCTGACATTAACTGAGTTTCTACTGATAGAAACACAAGATCATAGTAGGCACGAAGGGTGAGCAGACATTTGGCGTGTGACGGGAAGTTCATAATTCCCCCCACCCCATGAGAGCCCTTCAGTCTAGTGAAACGAGGTTCCACAGCAAATGTCACCTTACTGGTTTCAGTCTAGGAGCAACACATATTCCTGAACAGGCCCCACAGCCCTTTCTTGTAAAGCAAATGAGATTTAAAATCAGAGAAACAAATAAAAAAAGTTGTATTTTCCACTCTCCGTCTGATTCATTGTGGACTGGGAAATTCTCCCATTTAGAGAGTTTAAACAAAATACAACTTTTCAAACTTTCTCTGTCTCTAATGACAAGTAGATGAAGGGAGACTGCCAAGTTATTTGCATGCTATTTAAATTAAAATAAGATTGTAGCAAATGTTCCCTGAATCAATTAACTCAGAAACAAGACAATCACAAATGTATGAAGTCAAAAATTCAACCAGTAAAGAAAATATTACTTTTGAAGAAGATGAACAATCATCTGGAGGTTTGGCTTTATGCCAGGTCCCTCATTCAGGAAGGGTCTACCTCCAGTCTCATTCTCTGAACTGTAAGGACACAGCTTGAATTCTCCCTTCGCCTCCACCAGTCCCTCCTGCTCTGCTCCTAAAGTCTGCAGTAAGCTCGTTATTAGTAGGCTGCATCATTTGAAAGATGCAGCCAGCTACTGCAAATGGCAAACTTCACAAGCCCAAGCTGATGCAGCATGATGTACAGTCTGCTGGTTATTTTTTTTCTTAGACACCATCCCGAAAACAATATTCAACAAACCCAAGGAAAGAAAGGCATTCTCTGATCATTATGCCCTGGTTAAGATGCTAATTGAATGTTGTACTAGAACTTGAGTATTCTCAATGAATATTCAGAGTAAGATCCTGCTCATACTCGAGAGAAGCATGTCATTCTGTAGATTTTGACCAGACCAAGACGGAAAGCAAGTGCAACCCAGTCCGATTTGCAAAATTCTCCAGTGATGCCTCATATACAAGCAATCCATTGACAGCAATGCCAGTTGGCAACAGTAATCATAAACACACACACACACACACACACACACACACACACACACACACACACCCCAGAATGAAAGTTTTGCAGGGAGCCCCCCTGCAAGTTTTAAATCATTCGCTGTCTACTTACAGGAATTCCCAGCTTCCACTCTGTTCCAGTTCTGAGTAGACAGCAGAAGTAACGTCTTGAGGACAGCTCCGGTGACAGACCCCATGTTCCCTATGCCTGAGCTCCCCCAGCCGCTCTGGAGAGGCGCTGAGCGCTGGCGGCTTCTCAGCCCCTCACTGGCTCTGCTGGACTGGGGACCAGTATCTCCAGGTCTCTCCTCCCTCCTCTCTCCTTCCCTCCTCTGATGCGCTCTCTCTCTCTCTCTCTCTCTCTCTCTCTCTCTCTCTCTCTCTCTCTCTCTCTCTCTCTCTCTCTCTCTCTCTCTCTC
>PVHP010045186.1:0-13785 GCA_004024765.1 Zapus hudsonius | reverse complement strand
TATTGAGGCATATTTTATGTCCTAATATGTGGTCAGTTTTCAAGAAGGTTCCATGGGCTTCTGAGAAAAATGTATACGCTATTGACTTCAGGTGGAATGTTCTATATATGTCTGTTACTTCCAGTTGATCTATGGTTTTGTTAAGATCTTTTACTTCTCTGCTGATGATCTGTTTGGATGATCTGTCTAGAGATGATAGCGGTGTATAAAAGTCTCCTACTAACATGGAATTGGAATTTATTTCTGTTTTGTTTTTGAGTAAGTTTTGATTTATGAGATGTGGTACACCTGAATTTGGTGCATACATAGTGATATCCTCAGTTTGGATTGTTCCCTCGATGAGTAAGAAGTGTCATTCATTGTCCCTTTTAATTATTTTTGTTTTATTGTTTGTCGGATATTAATGTAGTCACACATTTTTTTTTATTTCTGTTTGCTTGAAAGATCAATTTCCAAGCTTTCACCCTGAGGTGGTTTTTTTTCTATAGAGATGAGGTGCATTTCTTGAAGGCCACAAATGGAAAGCTCCATTTCTCTGATCCACTGTGTTAACCTGTGTCTTTTTCTGGGAGTTTTAGGTCCATTAATATTCAAAGTTATAATTGTGAGGTTTGCTTTAAGCTCTGTCATGATGGAGGGTTTATAGGGCTTGATGCCTTGTATGTTATAATGAGCACACTAATTTTGGTTATTGTGCTCATCCTCTAATGGGCTCTTGTGATTGGTTGACTCTTCAGTGTGAAATATCTTCAGGAGTATCCTCTGTAAGTTTGGCTTTGTGTTCATATAATCATAGAGCTGGCTTTTATCATGGAATATTTTCTTTTCTCCATAGATTATGAGGGATACTTTTGCCAGGCACAGTAGTTTGGGTTGGAAGCCATAACTTTTGAGACCTTGAAAAGCATTGTTCCAGGCCCTCTGGCCTTCATGGTGTCAATGAGCAGTAGGAGGGAACTCTGATGGACTTGCCTTTATGTGTGATGAGTTGTTTCTCTTGCTGCTTTTAGTATTGTCTGTTTTCTGTATTTGACATTTTAACTAAGATATGTCTTGGAGAATTCCTTCTTTGTTACTGTCTGTTTGGAGTTCTGTGGACCTCTTATATCCAGACCAGCCTCTTTCTTGCTAGAATGGGAAAATTTTCTCCAATAATTTTGTTGAATATATTCTCTATGCCTTTGGCCTGGGTATCTTCCCCCTCTGGCATATCCATTATCCTGATGTTTGGTCTCCTTAGGGTATCCCACAGGTTCCTCATATTTTGTTCACATGATTTTTTTTTTAATTTATCAAAGTTTTTGGATTCCCTATTTATTTATTCTGTCTTATCTTTAAGGTCTGAGATTCTGTCCTCCAGGTTATTAACTCTGGGATTGAGGAATTCTAAAGAGTCTTATAATAGCTCTGTTTGATTTTTTTCTGGTATATTTTTCTTCAGTCTCCATCTTTTTGTTGAGTGCCTGTTTCAGGCCTAGCTTTATTTTTCCTAATGTTTCCTGAATTCATTCTTGCATTTGGTTATATCCTCACTGAACTTAACCAGCTGGTTGTTGAGCTTCTCCCATTGTTGGCTTACCCTCAGTTTGCTTACTGATCTTTTGAAGTTGCTCTGATTTTCGTCAATTAAGTCTGATGGTGAAGGTTGTGTTATTGAGTTCAACTTCATTTTTTTTTTTTTACTGTTTCCAGCTCAGCCAATGTCTTGGTCAGGGTCTCATTGCACTTATGTCCTGAGGTTATTTTATTCTCATTTTGGTTTGTAATTCTGTGTCTCCCCCACATTTTCAGTGGCAATTTTCATTGTGGGACTAGGGGGGGTTGGTGAGGGACCCTCAGCCTGATGATCTGGTTTTGTGTGTGTGTGTGTGTGTGTGTGTGTGTGTGTGTGTGTGTGTGTGTGTGTGGGGGGGGTCTTCTTATTTCTGGAGAAAGGTCTAATTTTCTTAATGAGGGAGCCAATATAGGCTGTGTTCCCAGGTGAAAGCCTCTCTGCCTTCAGCTAGCTGGGTTCCCAGGCAAAAAACTTCCTACCCTCAGAGAGCTGGCTTCCCTGTGCAGAGTTTCCAGTAAAACATTCCTGGCCCCCAGAAAGCTGCATTCCCAAACTGAAGTCTCCCTGCCCACAGCTAGCTGTGTTCCCAGGAAAGACTTCTTACCCTAAGAGCTGGCTTCAGAATACAGGCTGAACAAGTTTCCCAGCCCTCAGAAAGCTGTGTTCCTGGGTGCAAGACTCTATACCCTCAGCTAGCTGTGTCCTCAGGCAAAAGACTTCCTATCCTCAGGGAGCTGGCTTCCAGGTAAAAGGTTCCTGGCCATCAGCAAGCTGTATTTCCATGGTCTATAGCTTTTTGATGGCATCCTGTGTCTGCACAAATTTTGGATGAGTTTAAAAAGAATTAATTCTATTGTTTAAATATCTTTGCCTTAATTCACTATGAATCCCTGTTGGCCTTGGCATTTTTATTTAAGCATGATTATTTGAAGACTTTTTATTCATTCTTGAATCAGTTTTATTAATTAATCTTTCTACAAAATTGTCCATTTAGAGCCGGGCATGGTGGTACACACCTTTAATCCCAGCACTCAGGAGGCAGAGATAGGAGGACCACCATGAGAAGTTTATTTTCTGTGGCTCCTGGAGATTCCTTGTTTTTGTTTAACAGTAACTTCTATGCCCCTGGTTTGATGTATTGATGGTTTGATTTGATTAAGTGTAACTCTTATTGTCTGGCCTGTACCTGAATGATGCTGGAAGATGTAATTTTGGCTTTGGCTTTATAAACCCCATCCCACGTCCTTTCTGCCAGCATTAAAGGACTCTTAATTGACTTAAGAAGCCAGACCATGGTGGTCTGTAATTCTCTCACATGAACTATAATATTGCTAATAGCATCATAATAAGCATTTCCTTTACTGATGGGCTGAATATGATCTGACAGGTAAGCTGGCTCTAATCACATTCATTTCATGTCTGTTCATCACACACAAAGGTGTTTTTTCTGAAACTTGAATTTGATGGAGTTGGTATCTTGATAAATTTATTCATGATCTACTAATTAGAACTGAAGATCCTAACTTGACATCAGTCTCATCTTTCAGGGTGTGAGGATATCGTGTAGTCTTCATAACTACTGAATTCTTCTCCCACCAGGCATCCTCAGACAATATGGTATATTCTAAACTGCAGAACCTCAGAAGGCTCTCTCCACGAAGCCATTCTCTTTTCTACCTTCTTAACCAATCCAGATTTCATTCAGTTTCAAGAAAACCTGCAACCTTGTCTCCTATGCTGTTATCTTTTTAGTGTCTACACTTTGGAAACAGGCGGTCTCAAACTTTTATTGCTACCTAGATACTTCCCAGAGTACGCCTCCCCCACTCTCCTTTAACCCAGTAAATGCTAATACCTTATCCTCATATGCTTAAGAAAAAAAACCCTCCCTAGACAGTTTCTCTTGCTTCCTTTTATCCACTTAATCTTCTCTCTCAAATCCAAGTCACAAACAAATCTTGCTGAATCGTCTTCTCATTCAAAATCAAATCCATCCACATTTCCACATGCATTATCACCATAGTTCTGAACTCGTGTAATATCTTAGTATCTGGACTCCCCATTTCAACTCTTACTCTGATTTCTGAAAAAAAGAAAGGAAAAGGTTTCTTTTTAAATTCAAATTGGATAATGCCAAATGAGGAGTTCTTTGAAAACATCTCATTTGATAGGCAGAACAATGGCTACTCAAAAATAATCTCAATCTGGTGAAGCAGAGGGAAAAGTTATGTAATGCGGTGTTAGGGAATGAAAGCTGCAGATGGTGGCAGAGTGGCTAATCAGCTAACATTATTTTGGAAATCAATCCAGGTGAGCATAATGGGGTAAAAAAGTACTGAAGAGAGAAGCAGCTGAATTGGAATAGAATAGTGTGAGACAGATATTTACTGGTGAACTTTGAAGATGACAGAGGACCACGAACTAAGGAAGGAGACCAGACTCTAGAACTGGAAAAGTCAAGCAGATGGAGTCTATTCTACTTTCTCTAACAGGAGTGATATCCTCCATCTTGACTTTTGCCCACTGACCCTATTTCAAACATATAGCTTCCAGAAATATGAGAAAATAAATTTCTGTTGTCTTAAGCTTCTGAGTTTGTGGTAGTTTGTTTAAGGAAAAACAGGAAACTAAGGCAACTTCCGAAACTGAAGATGCAAACTCCGTATTCTGTATTGCAAACCCTGTTGTCCAAGTCTTGGTGAGTTTCACAAACACAGAGAACTTATTTCTGCACCAAGGAATATTCATTACTTCTCTTCTGTATCAAAAATGTTCTTCCCTAATCTACCATGACTAAGTTCTTGCTACTCATATCTCATCTTAATGATTTACATTTTCTTATTCACCTTTTCTAATAAGTTGGTTTAAAATAACTCTAAGTTATTATTATAATACCTTCCCCATCAGAGCACTTACTTGTTTTTCTTTGTGTATTTATTTATATGTGATTTACTTTACAGAATATCAACTTTATGAGACTATGATGTATAATTCTGTTGTCTTGTAATAAGTATTATATAGTATTGATTGTGTAACTGTATGAATAAGCAGTGCAATAATTACTAGTTGATTTGCAGTTCTGAATATGAGGGCTTTCCAAATTTCTGAGTGAGTGCAAAAAAAATTCTAAACTTTATAGGAAAATTAGGAAGATGCCTTTTTCTTCCACGGCCTCATATTACTTACGAATCAAAAAATGACAACCATCTGCTACAGAGCTCACCCTCTGCAGGAGGCTCTTTCTCAACAAATCCTGACCAGCGGTTATTCCTCTTTTTGCATCCTGGCCGTGATGCCAATAGCTTTTTTACGACACGGTTCCTCCATGATGTGCTGTGTCACCTCAGGCCTGAAGCAACAGTGCCAACCACTCATGAAACTTCCAATCTATGAGAGAAAAGAATTTTCCTTGTAAACGTGAGTATCTCAGGTATTTCTAGTAACAAGGATTAGGTCACTACCATAGTATTGAGGTTAGTGGACATGATAATACAAATGTTAAGAGAGTTCAAATGAGGAAGAAATTGTGGGGAAAGACTTTCAGGAGCCTGCTCTTGGATTTGCAATAAAGGTTTACAGGTTATTTTAACAAATAATGTCGAATGGATATTTAATATAACCAAAGGGGGATTCTAAAAACTGTATTCTACCATTAAAAAACAGATAAGAAAGGTTACTTTCCAACCTCTACTCTTACCACACATTCGCCCCTCAGAGTCAATCAATCCTAACTCAGTTTAAACTTTCTCCACAAAGCTATTACTAACCAGTCCAGTGGGAATTTTTCATCTCATTTGGAATTTTGATTCAGATTTCTGAAGAGAATAAGCGGTATATATTTAAGTGAAAAAATTAAAAATCCCCTTAAAATTTGTTTAGAAATAGGTATGTGCTTTGTTCTCTCTGTCTCAGAGGATATGCCTAATTACACACCAATTTAGTGTGTAGACAACTCAGAAGACTGGGTCTCTCAGGCTGTATCCTAAGGCCATTGCCAAGGAAATCCCCTTGGAATTGTCTTGAGTATTTGAATCGCTCTCTACCAATGTCATGCATATAACCGATAACCTTCCTCTAAATGAGCAAGAGAAGACTCATGGCTGGATCTGCTTGAAAACTAAGCTCTATAAAATGCTCGTCTGAGAAGTCCAGGTGAGAAAAAGAATTTACAAAGTATCTTCCTAGAAATATTCACCCTCTGACACATTAAATTCTCTAGGTTAGAGCTATTTTCACCTTGTGGTTGTACTTTTTAATTTTTAAGATGACTGAGGACTTCCTTCACTCTCAATGTTATTGCAGGAGCACTGAATATATAAGTGTTAAATTTGTGTCACTTCTGATTTCGAGGGGAGCCTAGATTTTCAAAATTGAGAATTCTGCTGTAATAATAACAAAATACATTTGTAAAGCTTTTGAAATATCTTTCAATAATAACAATGCCATGAAACTTGCAACATGATGAGAATGATTTCTAGTCTCTTCAATGAAATATTATTTTGTTTAGAGTATTCCTCTATATGTACTAAACAAGGTAAGTAACAAAGGTTTAAACTTTCACAGCCTTTTTGAACTCTTAATGGAATGTTAGGGAGTAGTCTAGTATTCTGGTTTTTCCTTTGATTCTTTTTTATGTCCATGTAAAGTTTGTGTTTTAACAATACACTGCTTGTATCACCTGTGCTCACTTGAATTCACATGGCATAAAATGATTCCTTCAATTTTCCTAGTTGATTGTCATTGTTAAAACACAAACTTTACATGGACATAAAAAAAGAGTCAAAGGAAAAACCAGAATACTAGACCT
Organism: Zapus hudsonius; assembly: GCA_004024765.1. Classification (NCBI taxonomy): domain Eukaryota; kingdom Metazoa; phylum Chordata; class Mammalia; order Rodentia; family Dipodidae; genus Zapus; species Zapus hudsonius. Next base: position 7,423 of record PVHP010045186.1, on the reverse strand, counting down.
GATATTCCTCCTTTGGTTTTCATAGAATTTAAGATCTGCTATCTCCCCTATCATACTAGTTTGAAACTTACCCGCCATCCCCATGGGGTGGTTTCTAGTTCCCTGGCATGTACACACGCTATCCCACAACAACACACGTAGGTTAAGGTTTGAAACTGGGTTCTGCATATGAGAGAAAGAACATGTGGTGCATGTCTTTCTGTACCTGAGTTACCTGGTATGTTGTTCCTCATACTGACTATTTAGGTGATTTCCATTTTTCATTATTGTTAACAAAATTATAGTGGAGATTCTATAGTTAACCTTTGCTTGCGATTCTCATTTCTTTCAGAGAGAGTCATCATTACTCATCATAGTAAAAACATATAACAGTTGATTAATTATGAAATACTTTCCTAATGATAGCACCAATTTACATTATAACCAGGAATGCAATTAGATTTCCATTGCATCAAATATCACTCCTTGTTTTTTAAAAATACTTTTAATATGCATAATAACTATACTCACATAGCCACTTCAAATATTTTTCTTGTTAGTAATTAAATATAGTATTTTTAATTTGTTAAAAACTTGTTAGTGGGCTAGAGAGATGGCTCAATGCTTAAGGTGGCTTGACTGCAAAACCTAAGGACTCGAGTTCAATTCCCCAGTGCCACATAAAGCCAGATGCACAAAGTGGTGCATGCATCTGCAGTTTCTTTGCAATGGCTAGAGGCCCTGATGCACCCATTCTCTTTCTGTCTCTCTTCTCTCTATATCTCTGTCTGCAAAAAAGGATAAACATCCTATTTATTTCAAATAACCTCCAAATTTGTTTTTGACATTTGATAAAAATGTTCCTAATTTTTATATACATATGTGACTTTATCAACTTCAACCCTTAAAATTTCTCAAATTTCTTTTAATAGTTTTAAATTTTCTTTATAGTCATAAAATAGAAATGATTTTAAATTGCATGCCTAAGTGATATTACAAATAATTCGGCTTTTAAACTAGCTCTCTCTCCATATGTGTGTGTCTATATGTGTGAGTATAGATGACAGATAATAGATATTAATATATCCTCCATGTTCAGCACTTCTCAGTGAATCCTAGTGGTGAATACTTGGTAAGTAGCTCCCCGTTTCCTACAGCGTTTTATTTTTGATTCTATATTCCAATAGCATTAACAATAGAATTCAAGATGGAAAATTACCAAGAAGGTTCAAATTACAATAGTCTTTCCTATTGAGGTAGACTATACATAACCTAGCAGTGAGCATCCGGGCCCTATTTAACTGTACAGTTCAATGACATCAGGTGCATTTGCTTTGCACAACTATTGACACTGCTCATCTCAAAAAATTTTGCAGACAGTCATGGTGGCACACACCTTTCGTCCCAGCACTCAGGAGGCAGAGGTAGGAGGATCACAGTGAGTTCAAGGCCACCCTGAGGCTACATAGTGAATTCGAGATCAGCCTGGGCTAGAGTGAGACCCTGCCTCAAAAAAAAAAAAGTTTGTCTCTTCCCATGAAGAACGTGAGTTTCCCATTCCCACATCCTCGGCCATTTCCTCACTTCAGCCAACTCCCAGAAAGTGTCCTTTATGTCTGCCTCATTTCACTTAGCATAGACCTTCATCTATGGTGTGATGTGAAAACGTTATTCTCTTTGAAGAATAATATTCCACTTTCTGTGGACGCCATATTTTGGGCCTTCATCTCCCCATGAACATTCAGTTGCTCCCACCTTTGGGCATTGTGAACAGTGAGAGTCTCCCAAACAGCATCCTTACCCACGACAAACACAGTCAGAGAACTTCTTGGGAAGAATGATACTCGTTGCTGAGCATAATTTTCTTGGCACACATAGAGGTGTGTTTTGCCCTGGATGTTTCTTCCAGTACATGAAAAGCATCGTTGTGCATCCAGTATGACATTGTTTTGAACACATGGAGAGATAACATTTCATAAATAGGTAAGAGTGTAAAGTTATAGCAGAAATGTAGTTTGGTGGGAAACCATTTTCCTGGCTTGTACAAGGCACTAGGTTTATTTTCCAGGACTGAAATTCAAATAAATAGCCTAGAAAAACCAGTTGATCTCAAGAATTGGTCATGCAACCAAAGATAGGTGATATACAGAGCCTCCTTTTGCTCTGGGGCAGAGAGCTTCGTGGTGCCCTGGGTATGCTATAATCTAGTGCTTTATTTCTCAACATTTTTTTTTCCAGAGATGTCAGGAATGTTTGAGGAAAACCACACCCTGAAAAATGAGTTTATCCTCACAGGTTTTACAGATCACCCAGATCTGAAGACCCTTCTGTTTGTGACATTCTCTGTCATTTATTTGACCACCATGGTGGGGAATATTGGTCTGGTGATACTGATTTCAAAGGAACGGTCTCTTCACACACCAATGTACATCTTTCTGGCGAACCTGGCTCTTGTGGATTCTTGCTGTGCCTGTGATATTACTCCTAAAATGTTGGTGAACTTCTTTTCTGAGGATAAAATGATTTCCCTTTGTGAATGCATGGCACAATTTTATTTCCTTTGCACTGTTGAAACTGCAGACTGCTTCCTTCTGTCAGCCATGGCCTATGACCGCTACGTGGCCATATGCAGCCCCCTGCAGTACCACACCAGGATGTCCGGGAGACTCTGCCTCCAGATGATCACAGGCGCATACATCGCTGGAAACCTGCATTCCATGATTCATGTGGGGCTTCTATTTAGGCTGGCTTTCTGTGGGTCTAATCACATCAACCACTTCTATTGTGATATTCTCCCCTTGTACAGACTCTCCTGTGTTGATCCGTACATCAATGAACTTGTACTGTTTGTCTTTTCAGGCTCGATTCAAGTGTTCACAATAGGTGGCGTCTTAATATCTTATCTCTACATTGTTATTACAATCTTAAAAATGAAATCGAAAAAGGGGATGATCAAAGCCTTTTCCACTTGTGCTTCTCACTTTTTATCTGTTTCATTTTTCTACGGATCTCTTTTCTTCATGTATATTAGACCAAATTTACTAGAAGAAGGTGATAGAGACATACCAGCTGCTATTTTGTTTACAGTGGTAGTTCCCTTACTAAATCCTTTTATTTACAGCCTGAGAAATAAGGAAGTCAAAAGTGTCTTACAAAAAGTTCTAATGAAAAAGGTTATTCCAAGAAGCTTTAACCAAACAACATCTACTGTAGCTTAGTGATAGAAAATTAGCTAAAATGTCCACATGAAATTGCACAAAGGAGATTTATATAAGCTATATGTAAAGTATTGAAGTGTCATAATGCATGAAACTAAAAGGATGCCATGTAAAAAGTATATTTACAGGGGTAAGTTGTGCTAACTCTCAACACAAAATAACAAATTAAGTCAAACTTGGAAGTCTTTCAAGTAACCACGTAGTATGTTACTAAGCTGAGTGTCCAGAATAATCAACTCTCAAAAGACAGCACAAAACTTTAAGTGAAAAATTTAATTTACAATGACATTAATGTTTATAATCAACCTACTTTAAAAAGTTAGTGGATGAGCATTCCAGGTAAACTGAAGGTGTTCAGGACCTATGAAATGAAATCACAATGGATATCAAAATTGTAGTAGGTGAATATTGAGGAAGAAGTTTTCATGGCATGTGGGGAACACTAACTATTGTGTTCAGGATAGAAGTAGTAAAGGAAATGGAGGTGTTAAATAAAAGTGAATATTACAATATAACATGTCCAAAATGGAATTGTCACCGGCGTGGTGGCACATGCCTTTAATCCCAGCACTCGGGAGGCAGAGGTAGGAGGATTGTCGTGAGTTCAAGGCCACCCTGAGACTCCATAGTGAATTCCAGGTCAGCCTGGACTAGAGCGAGACCCCACCTCGAAAAACCAAAAAAAAAAAAAAAATGGAATTATCATAGGGTTAAATTACTAAGCACAGAATATCTGCTTTAAAAGAAGTTAGCTTTAAAATGTTTTATTTAGACAGATTTAATAACATAGGCTGCCTAAATTGGTAGAGATAATTTTTCACTGACTGAGCTCCAGTAATTTCAGTCTAACAGAAAATCAGTCGATACTATGTCTGTATAATGCATGAAGATATACATTACTGTGGCTCGGGAGGAATTATTTAAAGGGAAAGTAATTGTATTTGTGGTTAGTTGAGTCAGACATACGCCTGTGCTGTGACAATTCTCATGTCCCTAGACAGCACGGTCCTTCCAGGACCGCTCTGTGAGGAGCTTCGCTGACACTTCAGAGAAAGATCAACACGTGGATTGCTTCTGTAGATATCTTACTGTGGGGAGAACTTTCTATCTTGTAGTTAAATTACCGGGGCTTCATCTAAATCCAAATATGCTGATTCCTAGTAGTAGGAAGCCTATGCGTATGCAGTGCTTATCTGGAGAACATTTATTCTGTATGCTCACGCCAGGCACACCGTTTAAGTCCCTTTCACCATTCTTCACGGGATGTTATTCACACCCCAGACCCAGGCAAAGTGCTTCGAAGATGGCAATGCTTGAGGGGGACAGATCTGTTTGCCAGCCAGCCTATCTCATGCATAACTTCCATGACTCTGATAAAACACTGGGGAAACAAGGCTGCACCTGACATCCATTCACCTCTAGGGCTTTGAAACTGCTAAACCCTTAACATTTTACTTTAATATACTAATTGTCAGAATGTATTTTTAACCTATCTAGTTGGTGCTCAATAAGGACTGTGTGCAAGGATGGAAAAACGGCAGGCTGGTCTCATTTCAGAAGGCATGAGGGCTAACTACAGTTAGTCATGAAATACTGGGTGCGGTGACACACACCTGTATTCCCAGCACCTGGAGGCAGAGGTAGGAGGACAGCTGTGAGTTCAAGGCTACCCCGAGACTACAAAATGAATTCCAGATCAGCCTGGGCTAGAGCAAGACCTTACCTCAAAAAAAAGTGCTTTCATATAAAATTGTGCTTCTAATAGAGCAAATAAGTCTTTGTTCCCTGCCAGCTATGGCTGTCTATGTGTGTTTGCAAAATTGTAAATTGATATGATGAATATACCTATGATTTTGAGATACCATTTATTTAAACTTTTAAATGAACTAATGATGTGGCTTTCTGTTTATTATTAAAAGTATATGAACTTTCTAATGGATTGGATTAATTCATTAATTCTCAAAATGTTACAAAATTCATTCAAAAAACTTTTTTTAATTGGAAACCAACAATGATGTAATGGAGAAATAAATATTCTGTGACACAAAAATACTATATTCATAAAATACTCAAAAATATTTTATGTGTATATAGGTAATACCCATAATTTTGTTTAATCTCCTGTCATAAAATACAATGGGTTATTTTTTTATCATTGAGAATTTACCACATAATGGTATCATTAAAAAATTTATCCCTAGTCCATGGTTCTTAAAAATTAATGTCTAAACAACTAGTGTGTAATCCTAACTGCCAATAAGAAGGGAGGCTGATACAGGAAAATCTGCTGGAAGCTCATGGGCCAGGAAGCCTGCTGATAAAAGCCATGAACAAAGTGAGATCCTGTCTCAAATGAGGTGAAAAACAATGGAAAATATCCAAAAACTGTCCCCTGATCTCCAAATGCACACTATGGCACATGTGTGCCCACACTCAAACACAAGAACATACATAATACAGAGAGAAAAAAGTTCATAAAACTGAGTTTTCAGAGGGGGCAGAGCAAGATGGTGGACGAGTAACAGCATCACCAGGACTCTCTGCGTAAAGGTTTGATTTTCCAGCTGGGATCCAAACTTTGGACACCAGCCGGACCTGAGACCAGACCCTCCCTCCCCCCCAACTCCTGAGCCAGCTCAGACGGGGTTCCCCAACGGCTCTGCAGAGGAGCAGAGAGCCGAACCCTCCACCACCCAAGCTCCCGCCATTGTCCCCTCGAAGCCACCGATTGACCGGCTTCCCCTCGCAGGGCTTCCCTCCCTCCAGCACCTGATCCTCAGACGGGCTTCTCTCCACGATCCCCCCCCCACATACACAGGCAGACCTGATCCTTGGGCAACCTAACCTAGCTTGGTTCCGGAGCCGGACCTCGGGCAGGTGCTCACCAGGATTGCACAGGCTGTCTCTCCATGGAGGCTTGATTTTCTGGCTGGGATCCAGGCCCCAAATCGCAGCTGGAACTGAACCCAGGCCCAGCCTCTCCCCAGCTTCGGGACCACCACAGGGCTCCCCAGCAGCAGCGGCTTTCTGCTTTTCAGGGGAACAGGGAGCTGGACCCTCCCCCACCCCAAGCTCCCACCATTGTCCCCTTGCGGCCCGATTGAGCAGCTTCCCCCCCTCGCAGGGCTCCCGTCTTTCCAGAACCCGATCCTCGGACAAGCTTCTCTCCATGACCCCCCCACGTACACAGGCAGGCACAATCCTTGGGCAACCTGACCTAGCTTGGTTCCGAGGCCAGACCTCAGGCAGCTGCCTGGGAAACTCGGCAGGGGCGGGTTTAGACGGGTACCTGCAAAGAGGACACAGGTGGTCTCCGGCTAGTACCAGGGATCAAGCGCCACTGCCGGGAGGTAAAGTGGGTTGAAAAGCACTCCCCAGGGTGCCTGAGTCCCACTCCCCTACCTGGACATGGGCAGAAACCAACGGAAAAAAACCCACAGAAATCAAAGAAGGAGCTCCCCAACCCAGGGCCCCTGGTCCCTTTATGGAACAGGAAAGTGGCAAGGAAGTAGAGGCAGCACAAATACAATCGCAAAGAGAGAATAATATGACTCCTGACCACAGCTGCAATGCAAATATGAAACAGTTAATGGCTGATATGGAAATTATGAGAAAAGACATGAATGAGATGAAGCTTTCTAACTCAAGCATAGACTCTAGACTGAATTTAATGGAGAGAAATATGAATGAATTCAGAAACACATTAAGTGAATTGAAGATTAATCAACTAAGGGAGGAACTAGACAATCAATTGATTAAATTTGATGAGGACTTCAGACAACTTAAAAATGAATATCAGGAATCCCAAGCCAAAACAAAAATAGATTGGAAATTGGATCTCACCAAAGAATTGGAGACTATAAACAAAATTATAGCAGAAACCAATAATGAAAAGGAGATGTTAAAAACCTCCCTTGAATCAATCAGTCCCAGAGTTGACAATCTGGAGGACAGAATATCAGAAGTTGAAGACAAGTCAGAAGGAATTAATAAAGATGTCATAGACTTCAATAAATTCAAGAAATCGAGTGAGCAAAATTTGAGGGATCTATGGGATACCATAAAGAGGCCCAATATTAGAATCATGGGGATCCCAGAGGGAGAAGAAACCCAGGCTAAGGGCATAGGAAATATCTTCAACAGAATTATTCAAGAAAACTTTCCCTATTTAACAAGAGAAAGCCCACTCAACTTTCAAGGGGCCCAGAGGACTCCAAACAGACAGG
>PVHP010045185.1:0-13777 GCA_004024765.1 Zapus hudsonius | reverse complement strand
CAGAGTTCCTTCAAACCAAAGACCAGCCTGTAGGTCAGCTGGCATGGCTTGCCCTGGCCAGAAGTTAGTAATCAAAAGCATGACCTCACCATTAAGAGCAAGTATCTCTGGCTGGGGAGATGACTCAGCTTAAGCATGAGGGCCTGAGAGTCCTGAGACTGCTCAAGTTCAATTCCCCAGATCCCACAAAAGAAGCTGGCATGGTCATGCACATCTGAATCCCAGTCTTGTAAGTTGGGGTTGAGGGGAGTAGAGACCAGAGAATTGCTGGGGATCACTGACCAAAAACAGCATCTCCAGGTTTAGGGAGAGACCCTGTCTCAAGGAAGTATGTGGGAGGAGCAAACAAAGTTCTCCTCTGGTGGCCACAGGCCCATGCACAGCACATATCTGCACACATATGTGCAAACACCACATGCAACCTCTCCCCATACATGCACACAAAAAGGACTAAACATTTCTGAAGCAAAACTCCTCTAATGCACAAGTAAAAACATCCAAGACAAAATCTCAAGCAGGTGAAATAACAATATGTCCTATAATACACATGCACATGAAAAGCTTGTGATAATTTTAAAAGCAATTATTCTGGATAGAGTGCCTACAGGCAACTTTAATTTTTATAATACTTAAAAAAAAAACTTTTAAGACAATTGCTGGAAATTGAAACCAGAGCTTTGTACAAGTTAAATAAATGTTCTACCATTGAGCTGCATCTCTATCCCCATCGGTCCTTTTAAATTGTGTGTGTGTGATGTGAGTGTGTGTGATGTGTGTGTGATGTGTATGTGATGTGTGTGTAATGTGTGTGTGATGTGAGTGTGATATGTTTGTGATGTGAGTGTGTGTGATGTGAATGTATGTGCTATGAGTGTGTATGGTGTGAATGTGTGTGATGTGTGTGATGTGTATGTGATGTGTGTGTGATGTGAGTGTGTGTGTGCTGAGTGTATGTGAGGTGAGTGTTTGTGTGATGTGTGTGTGCTGTGTGATGTGTGTGTGCTGTGTGATGTGTGTGCATGTGTGTGAGTGTGGGTCATGTGCATACCATGGCACGCACATGGAGGTCAGGACAACTGTTGAGAGTCAGTCCTCGCCGTCCACCTGCTTTGAGCCAGGGTCTGTGGTCTGGCTGTGTGGGCTGCTACACTTGCTGCCAGCTCCCACTCTTTCCAGGAGACTCTCCCATCTTGCTATCAACAAGGGTTGAGAGCCGAGGTTACAGAAGCCTACCGCAGCTTCAGGCTTTCCATGGAGGGTCTGGGGATGGAACTCAGATACTCAGGCTTGAGCATCAAGCACTCTGGTAAGCATTTTATTCATTAAAGAATGGCTCTAAAACATCACACCAACTCAAGCTGAAAAGTGAAGTTTAAAATAGACCGTTTCACAAGGAAAAACAGCTATAACTCATGTAGTGAGAAATGCTGATCTTAGAGTGGACGAGGTGCCCCACTGGCAAGAGCACCGGCATTGTCTGTACAGACTTCTCATTGGCTGCTTTCTACTTCTGTTGCATGACCTCAGAGTCCCTCTGTTTTCTCTGAGAGGTGTCAAGCTTGCCTCTTTTCTTCTTCCCTTGCTAATTTCCTGAGGTTTTTTTTTCCTTCATATTTTTCTGGCGGGCAAGTTCTCATTAATTTCCAAGGGCCATGCCACCCACCGGACAGAGCCTGGAAGAGAGTAACTGGGAAAAGCTCCCACTCTCTCTCCTTCATGCTCAGCCCCGGCGGGATGACGCCTCCCCCAGTTCATTTTTTTAAAGAAAAAAAAAATGTCTCAACAAGCTTGACGTCACTGAGGTTTTTTTTTTCCTTTTTCTTCTTCTTCAATTAAAGAGAGTGAAGATGTCACACTAGGCAGAAAACTACAACAAAAAGCAAGTTCTAAACAGATGGCTTGGGGAATTTACCTAAGATAATGAAAACACTATCTAGCTTGGATTCAATCACTTTCTCTCTGTGTTCCCCATAGTACTTGGACCTCCCAACCTCCCAACTGGGGCAGGGTTGTTATGTCTCTATACTTTTTCCACATTTTACTGACACCTTCCTATGGTAGAGGACACACCCACTTGTCCTGGCATCTGTATCCTGTACTTATCAGTAGTTTTAGTGACGCTGATCATCATTGAGATGGCTTAAAACAAGGGCACTTCACATGTATGAAATACAGATCTTGAGATCCACTTCATATTTGAGAATCTGATTCATTTCATATATTAAAGTCAAAAGTCAACTGTGGAAGCAAGGTTTCTATTGCTGGCAAGATGTTAAATCCAAAATAAGGCATGTAGAGATACAGGTAAGTTACAATGATTAATAATATTATTCTACTTCCTGAAGTATTTGAATTTTTATTAAAATAAATGTAATAATCGCCCTTCTATGACTTCAAACCAGACCTCTAAAACGGCAGGGGAAAGGATGAAATGTATTTATTTCAAAGTTAAATTTGAAGCGAAAATCACAAGACAACAGATTGCAAATTTAAAATTAGATTCTAGTGGGAGGTCTTGGTTTCAAGCCTGTTTTTTCCCTACTGGATGCTTCGCTTGTAGATGGTGGGGGGAAAGAGCTAAGATTAAACAGAGATGAAGTTCTAAAAGTTTTTGCTAAATCGTTACAACCCATGAAGAGTTTTGCCAAGTCACACCCGACTACCCCTAACCCAAGAGACTAAACAAGTTTTACAAAAAATAAGAGACGATCTATGAGTTAGAAAAAAAGATTATTATTATGACTGTGTTTATCTCTGCTTCTTAAAGACTATCCTGAGCAGAAACAAAAGATATCATTGTTTTGAGGCTGGATTTGGAAGACAGGTTTCTTCCCACCCCCAAATATAATCCACCATAAAGATGGTGAAACTCAGAGATAAAAGATCCTGAGGGTGATCACAGGGGCAGAAAAGATGCCACAGGAACCTACCTGGTCTTTTCATTTTGTTTTGTTTTAATGTTAATGCCTTTAAATTGTCAGTTGGGTATCACCCTAATCCATGGAAGTGATCCCAAATTCGTTTTCCCACCAGCTACATATAACACATTATTTCACTGGTAATCCATTCTTACCAGTCTCACCACCTTAGAAATTGTTCCATTAATCCAGGCAGACACACAAAGGCTCAAAGTCACAAACACACACCTACCTTAAAAGGCAACAGTGGTCCCCAGCCCAACTGGCCCCAAGAGCACTGTGGCATTTAGGTACTGAGGTTGCCTATGATGTCTCTGGCTGGGACTGGGGAGGACGTCAGCACCTGCCTTGCAGGGTGGCCATCAGGGTCTCACCTGAGTCTGGGAGAATGTGCCAAAAACCTGGAAGGAGCAGAAAAAGTAGAAAAAGAGATGGTCAGGCAGAAGAAAAAAATTCTCCAATATTAATGTTATGTGAAATACAGTGCCCTTGAGTCAATTATAACAATTTAGCTACAGGTATGTAGTGGCAGGCTTAGCAGGGTAGATACATAAATACTAGCATAGCTACATGAATGCAAACTATCATTTCAGCCCGTCTCTGTAAACTGAGGAGTTGGCTAGCAGAAGCATGTAACTATAGATGGGTTTCCATTGTCTTCTCAATCTTCAAAGAGTCTCAGCAGACAAAAAGGGAAGGAAACAAGCAGCCTCAGTTATTCTCAAAGCAGAGCAGAGTTAATGGGACTTGAAGAAAATGATGACAGTTGAACACACACACACACACACACACACACACACACACACGTTAAGTCCATAAACTTTCTCCTTCCACGCATATTTTCTTAAGCTGGCAAAGGTCACATTCAGAAAATGCACAAGAAAGAATTTAGGTAAATATCCAAACTGTGACCAAGAAGACTATCAGTCTCCTTTGTGTATGTGTGTGCAGTAATATGGTGAGTGTGTATGTAGATGTGCACACCCCCCATGTGCATGCCCTGTGAAGGCCAGAGAAGAATGTCGGATGTCCTTCTCATAGCTCGTCCACACAATGCTGTGACTTGGAGTGAGTCTCTCTCCCTCAGCCCTAAGCCTCAGTGATCCTCCAGTCCCCAGTACCCCCCCACCATCACCAAGGACTGGCGTTACAGACATGAATGGCCATACCTAGCTTTTTTTTTAAGTATAAAGAGAATTTATTAGTTTAAGAGAAGGAAAAGGGAGGAAGTATTGAGAGCTCCCACCACGAGGGAGGTGAGAGGGGTAAAGCCCCCATGCCTAGCTTTTTACATGAGTTCTGGGGAGTCAAACTTGACAGTCTCTGGCCCGAGAGACCCTCACGCTGAAGCCTGGCAGGTGCTCTCAACCAATGAGTCATCTCCATGGACCCTTTTATTTTTGTCAGCAGGCTCTCTCTCTCTAGCCCCTCTTTAGTCCAGGTTTACTCCAGTGCTAGAATTAAAATGTGTGAGCCACTGTGTCTGCAAACCTCTCCCCCAGCCTTGAAGCTGATCCTTTGAGGTGAAATCACAGGAAGGCCAGAGGGTCTATTGAAAGTGAGTGGCTTCATTTTATTGTTTTGCAACTGGCCATTGCTCTGTGCGCTGCCCACTGCCGATTTCAGCAAGGTGGGAATCTGAGATGCCAAGGCTTAGAGCAGGAGCACAGAGAGAATTGCCTACAGCACGGAAAGGAGCCACACAGGGGCAGAGTCAGGAAGTAAGGAAGTAAATGCATACATCCAAACAGAACTGCACGCAAAGTTTCAGTTCTCCCTTATCTCGGAAAATGTGCTATTTAACCACGAAGCCAGTGACTCACGTTTGCAGGGGAAGGAGCAGGAGTTCTAGCAACACCCTGTTATTACCCCACAATACGTGCCCTTTCAAAGATCACCCTATTTGCCATCATGTTCATTCCCTTTTCCTGGGCACCCTCCTTCCACTGCTTTCTGTAAATTTCTGAATTTTCAAAGCAGTTCCTGAATTGCTTAGGAACTGGCAGAAATTAATAAGCAACAACCCATTTATATTGAAATAGACTCATTACGGTACCAGCTGCCAATAATTTTCAAGGCTGGATTCTCGCTGGCAGAGGGGCCTGCGGGCGGCTGTCCCTCCACCTGCACCACGGAGGCTGAGCATGCAGATTTATACTTAAAAACAAATTACTCCATCTACCGGAATTAAGATGTTTTCTATCTATGTTTCTAGTCCCACAACAAAAGAGCTAGCTGGAGAGGATGGTCAAAGTTATAGGGCATTGTTCATAAAACACAATGAAAAACAACACTGAGTATATTTAGCAATGCTTTTTTTTTTAATTTTGTCAGAAAAAAAAAAAGTACCCATGACCCTGCCTATAGAATTGGTGCATATGTGGCCTAATGAAGAACCCACATTTGGGCCTTTGTAATCAGCACATATATTGAGATCACAATGTGGTGACAAGCGTGCCCACTGTGCATGCAGTGAGCTAATGCCACCGCGAACCTGTGAACGCATTCCAGGGAGCCTGGAGAACCACCAGTCCTTTGGTTTCTCTTCAAGAGCTGTGAAGAATTCAGGGTCATCAGGAGGCAGCTCTCCATTCCTCAAGCTCAGGGGTGGAGGTGGGACTTGGAATTTGGAATCCTATGGTATAAACCCAGTCACATCTTGGCTTTGGAAGTCCAATCTGTTTACTTGCAGAATGATTAGGAGCAAACTCTAAATATTATCTTCTCCTCTAACGATGGAGATAATAACAGTTCCTAAACTACTGGGTTGTTATGAGCATTAAATGAGATCATCCGTGTTACATAATATGTGACATGTGTGCTCCATGATCAGTTCTATTAAATGTTAGCTCTTATTACACTATTATGTAACGTTTGCGAACCATCAGGAGCATGTGATGGGATGATAATACGGAGGCTAATGTGGCACCTAATTCATTGAAACGGAATCTTATAAACTGAGTGAAATAGGTGGCTTTAAAGTTTGTTGCGGAACAATCCTGGGAATGAACCAGGCTAGAAGATGGGCATATCGGGCTAGCCAAAACTCCCCCACAGACACTGGCCAGCAATGCGGAAGGCATCCAGCAGCACCAGTCCAACTGCTTACACCGCAGAACTCGTTAATCTCACTCTGATTCACCCTCAACTCACAGGCAGTTTCCAGCAGAGGTCAAATTACCAGTTTTCACGGGAAGTGTGCACTAGTGGTGAGGAAACACTCATCTCACCCCTTAAATCCCTACAAAATTGGGCAGGGCTGAGTAATCCACTGCTTCAATTGTGTGGTGTGACTGAAGACAGGGTGGCAGGTCAGTGGCTTCCCCTTGAAAAGGCTGCTAGAGCAGGATTGTCTTCTTCACTTTCAAAACCACTCCCAGGCTGGGGATATGGCTCCATTGGGAAAGTACATGGGGACTTGAATTCAGATCTCCAGGAACCAAGTCTGTAATCTCAGCGCTGGGAAGGCAGACACGGGCAAACCATAAGCTCCAGGTTGAAAGAGAGACTCTACGCAGGCATGTGCACTTGCACACACGTGTGCTGCCCACACAAAAGCATTTATGCACACAAAATAAATAAAAATCCACTCTTAAAGGGCTTTCTGTCATATATGCATATATGACAGTATATATATATATATATATATATATATATATATACATATATATATATAGTTTCAAGAACCAGTGGATGAAAACTTGCTATCAAAATACCTAGGCTCAAGCTTGTATTGAGCATTTGGAAGGCTGAGAGGTATGAGGATCACTGTGAGTTCAAGGCCAGAGACTACATAGTGAATTCCAAGTCAGCGTGGACTAGAATGAGATACTACCTCGAAAAACCAAAAACTAAACAAATAAAATCCTGGGCTCAATTACCAGGCTCTATCACTCACTAAATTATGTGAGCTTGAGGTAATAAATTACCCATTCTAAAAAACATGGAAAAATTAGGATGTAATAGGACCTACCTTACCAACACCCTACCTGGAAGATATTTTAAGAAAGAGATTAGAGAATCAACATAAAAGCTATAAAATTCTATAGAAGTATGTTAATTCTCACTTTGTGTTTTGTCAGTGCCCAAGAAAGTCTTGCAGTTAGTGAATTAATGAACGAAGTGGAATGAGAAGTGAGACAGGTCTTAGGGTCAAAATCCAGAATTTTATATATAATAAACACCAAGAAGATCTAGTTTTTATGGTTCATAGTAGCTCACAAATTAGAAATGACTGGGTAGATGGATGGATGGATGAACAGACAGACAGACAGATGAATCTAGGGCACTGAATGTTTTAAACTGGTTTCAAATTAAGACTAATGAAAAATCAAGAGTCTTGGATTTGGTTTTTTATTTTTTAGATTGTAACCTTCAGGAAAACCTTAAGCAGTCTCTATAATTCCAAACAGGATAAAGGAAATCGCTGCTGGAAAAAAGCAGCAGACTGGTGAAGACAAAGTCAAGGTGGGGATAAGGTAACAGTACCCACTGCCTGAACTACACACCTAGCTCGACTCAACAGTAGGCTCGGGCAGGTTTAGCTGGAACAGCCAACTCAAACAGGGCCAGCATGCAGCTGTCACATTCAGTGTCCAAATCAAAGGCTCCAAAGGACAAATGTTCCTGGTAACGAAGTCAGCAGGAATTTCCACCGTGATTATAATGAGCAATGCTCCGAGTGGCTCAGTGACCAGATTCATGCAGGTGCTTCTTATCTTGACAGCTGGTTGAAGAAAGTTCCATTCAGTCAGAGCAATTTGTAAGAGGTAGGATGCTGCTGCAGAGTGGCCAGCTGCCACCTCCTAGGAGGCTCTCCCTAAACACTGCCTGCCACAGTGCTCTACCCAGCTGTAGCTGGGTCTCCACCACATCATGGTGTAAGGATGGTTCTACCAAAACTGGGAGGGGTCGAGGTAAACAACAAGGACTCATGACCATGGGCCTGACCCCTGACCACCGAGGGCCCTAGGACAGGGCCAAGAATCTCAGCCCCAAATCAAGCCCTCAGCAACGGGAGAACGAGTTATGATAGGGGCTCCAAACTCCTATTCCATAAAGCATGAATGACATGACAAATCCCAGCAGTCCTTTAAGACAAATAGAACAACGTACTCTCATCAGCCAAATAAAAATGCAAAAAGTTTCCATGCCCGAGCTTGTCCTAGTTTGAAGCAATGTTATTTCTTAACACTCCAAATGTATCCAAAGGTAACTAAGCAGATTAACTAAGAAACAGATTCATAGAATGAACAGGCTCGAAGTTGGAACCTATCTAGTGAAATAATAACTTTAATTTCGGAGCAGTGAATCTTTGGCAATACTTGACAAACAGGTTCAGCGGGGACAGGCATTACCATACTTCTCATGCGTGAAGTCAGTGCATTTCAAAATGAAGTCATACATCCTCCCTCTCCCCCCTTACAGAAAGCTGGCTTACTCCCTGGCTTACACTGTGTGAATGGCTTTGGGCCCAAACACTCAGATTCTAAGTTGCCCAAAGTTCTAGTGCTTATTGTTTAACGACCACACTTAGACACCTCCAACCGTAACTGCTTGACTTAGCAACAGTCCATCCATGACCACAAAGCTTCCCCCCAGTGTCATTTGAGGGAATTTGGAAACCCCCACTCCCCAAGGGCTCTGCTCCACAGCTGGACATCAGATCTCCCAGAAAGCCACACAGTCTGATGCTAAGAATGACTACAATGAGGCCCAGCTTGCTGAAATGGGTTTAATAACCCTTCCAGGACACACCACAAGAGTGACATGATTTCCTAAATCTCTGAGCAGCATCTCTGCTATTTCTCAAAGCTGTGAGGCTACTGACCGCTTGGGAATTCTACCCCACATTCCAAGAGTAATGACCATGTGGGGCCAGAGCACAGCTCTGGGCTCCTGGCTCCTTATAGTGTCAATTTCAAGGTTGACTCATCACAAAGCACACCCATGCACTGTAAGAGAGAGTGGAATATTTGCTCCCAACAGAAAATGGAGAAAGAGGTGAATGTAATTAACTTCTAATGCTGAAACATGGCCTTTTCTATTTCACTGGGTGTGGCTTAACGGAGAGGGTGTTCCCAGTAAGAGAACTAGGTTACCTAGGTGCCCACGGGAACAGTGGGAGAAGAAAGGTGCTTCCAGCCTCCGAGGAAACAAGCTTCATCCTTAAACTGCATGTCAGAACAATGGTCTCCAAAACACCTTAGTTTAGAAAAGATTTCAACAGACAACCATTTTGTTCAACAACTAATTTTCCAAAATCAAACCACCCAGATCTCTTTCTCCTGCCTCTTATTCTCATGGAAGTCAGAGAAACTTCACCATGTACAGGGAAAAGACACACATCCTGGGCCACAAGGCAGGGTGAGTGGTGGAGGAGGTTCTCTCCTCATTCACTGTCAAAAACTAAAAGTCCAGGAAGGAAATGTGGTTCTCATCCTCTGGTTCTCCAAGCCTGACATTCAGCCTTAAGTCACAGAGACACTGTCCAGGTCAGTGACTAGGACATAGCCACCGCGGCCTGCCTCTGGAGCATCCTTTGTTTCACCTAAGTGACCAGGTCATGGAAGTGCAGCCAGCCCTCTCAGCAATGGTTTCTGACTCCACCTTCCTGCCTCCACCTCCTCCTCAGCCCATTCTCCTTCAGGCAGGCAAAGAGGCCTTCCAGCCCAATGCACAGTGGGGAGGTCCAGGGATCCCTTTCCTTCACACAAGTTCATTCTTCAAACTGCCCCATCAGCCACACCTTCTGCTTGGAGCTGCCACCCACATGCAAGGGAACCCTCAAAACACTCCTGAGGTGAGGCCAGTGTGGCAACCATGACTTTGAGCATTGAGGGCTGGGCATTGACTGTCAGTGAGTGAGAAGGTATCATGAGCCCTCTGGAGAGATCACTATGATGAGGGCTGCTGAATTGCCTTAGCAAATCCCTCATCCTGGGAGCCTAAAGTGCCATCCAGAAAGGATCCCCACTCTTCTCCATGGCGAGTTTTCCTTGAGTTCTGTCCCAGCCGCTGCTGGATAGAAAGCATGAGATTCTTTTTTTATATTTTATTTATTCATTTTCAAGCAGAGAAATACAGAGAGAGAGAGAGAGAGAGAGAGAGAGAGAGAGAGAGAGAGAGAGAGAGAGAGAGAGTGCACCAGGGCCACCACCTTGTGGGTCCGGCTTATGTGGGTCCTGGAAAATTGAACCTGGTGCCTTAGGCACTGGAGGCAAGTGCCTTAACCGCTGAGCCATCTCTCCAGCCCAGCATGAGATTCTTTTAAGAGACCATGATCACAGAAAGAAATCATTACTCCAGATTTGAGGAAGACAGCCTTGAAGGCTATGGCATTGGAAATGCAAAGGAAAGAAGACACTCTGGAAATACTGTGTGTGTGTGTGTGTGTGTGTGTGTGTGTGTGTGTGTGTGTGTGTGTGACTATGTGATTAACAATGAAATGTAATCACCAAAAGGCCACAAGAAGCACACCGGTAGAAAGCACAGATACCCTATCAGTTGAGGTAATGGAATCCCAAGTAATAGCACCGCTGAGTGGAACTGTGAACACCATCAGTCTTCATAAGTGTTTCCTCTAACAGAAGGTGGGGTGTCCTAACAGAAGGATTTTCATCAAACACCAAGTAAAACATTTCAGTAGAACAGAGTCTTGCACTCTGAAATAAAATTAAATGTTTTTTAGAATGTGTTAAAGGAATTCCTTCTAAGGATTTTCAAATGGGGGAGGGGGTTGGGATGTAAATCTCCAGCTTCCAAAGAGAATATCCAGGACTCAATTGTACCTTAAGATAGAACAATCAGTCAATGCTGAAAAGGCCTGGAGTTCTGACTCCCTTCCTAGATTTTCAGTCTGAAATGGCACTATACTCTCTGCCCATGTTCAAATGGCAGACATTTTCCAAAATGACTTTGATACTTTATTCGTGTCTGGTTGGCAACTATACAATTAAGACTGCAAGCTCTGGCAGGTGAAGTGTAATTATGTCATCGATTCTAAGGCATACACTTGTTTGTCTTGGGTCTGTTTTTGCTTCAAGAGCTCTGAAATAGACTACATCTTACAAACACAAGTGTGTTCAGCTTTAATCAGCAACATCATCTATTTCTCTGTAGGGCATAAAACACTGGTGTATCTTAAAATGATAGCCCCACCTGAAATAGAGTATAGAAAAACAGATTTCAAAATAGCTATGCTAAGACTGTCAAAAACCTCCCTGTGAATTGTTTGGGGTAAAGCAGAATATCTTCTTGGGAAAACTGTATTGACCGATGTCCCTCCTGTTCCGCTCCACTAAGGGCTGAGATGAGGAATGAGACCATTGCTTAATGATGCCTACAACTTGAGAAAGTGATGGGCACTTCCCTGCTCTGCGACAGCTAGTCTGGCTTTATTAATAGTGAACAAGGGGAAAAAGAGATCAACACTGCAATAAGAAGCTATCAGTCGAACCTGGTCTTTAAAGATTAATAGCATTTAGCTTAGCATAAGAAGATGGGAGAAATGACCAAGGATAGGGAAACAGGAAAACTTCAGGAAAAGAAGAGGCAACAATAAAGGTTTCAGAGGCTGGAGAGATGGCTAAGCATGAGAGCCTAAGACCACCTCTGTTTCATTCCACAGAACTCATACATAACCCTGGGTCCTGTGGGAAGTAGAGAACCAGAATCCCAAGCTCGGGACACATGGATGAACACGGATGAATGACAAAGGGGAACACCACCATTCTCCTCTGGCCTCAGCACATGTGAGTGCAGATAGCATACATCTGCACACACATGTGCACATACAGCACCCAGAAAAATAAATAAATAGGGTTGTGAAGATGGCTCAGCTGTGAAAGGCATTTGCACGCTGTACCTGCTAGCCAGTGTTCAATTCCCTGGAACTCATGTCAAGCCAGATGCACAAAGGGGCACACATATCTGGAGTTAATTTGCAGTAGCAAGAAGCCCTGGAGTACCCATTCTTCCTCCATCCCCTCTCCTCTCTTACAAATAAAAATCTCAATAAATAAATAAATAAATAAATAAATAAATAAATAAATAAATAAATAAATAAATAGGGCTCTGAGGATGGGAAGTACCAGAGAAAGATGAGTGCATGGGAACCAGCTGGAGGTAATGAGGTTGAAAGCATGGCTTGGGGCTACGGACAAGGCACAAAGGCATCAGATGTCATTATGTATAATAGGAATATGTAATAGGATTTTTTATGGGAAGAACATGATCAAACAGAGTTTTCACCTACTAGGAGACTGGGGAAAGAAGGAGGAGCCTTGTCCCAATAAACCAATCATGTGAGATGGTTCAAACAGGGCCAGTTCCTTGAAGTAGTGACGTGGCAGATGGGGGAACCAGGACTTAAGGAAGGAATAAAATAGAGAAAGGAAGGGACAGAGACAACTCTGAAGTTCTCAGTCTGGAACTGGGGGGGGGGGGACACAGAAGATAACAAAAGCATCTTGAACTCTGGAGTCTAATGGAGCCCTATCCAAAAGTTTTATCTTGGGCTGGGAAATGGAGCAGCAGTTAAAGGTGCTTGCTTGCAAAGCTTGCCAGCCCAGGTTCTATTCTCTAATACCCACTGTACACCAGATGTGAAAAAGTGGTACATGCATCTGGAGTTTGTCTGCAGCTGCAAGTGGTCCTGGATGCCCATACACACTCATACACACATGTGCAAATAAATCGTTTTTGTTTGTTTTTCAAATAAAAATTTTTAATGAAAAACTATGAATGGAATCCAATCACCTGCAATTAACTTGAATAAACTGAAAATTGAGGGGTTTTTTTCCAAAACCAACACCTTAATTTCTTTTTAATTTGACACAAAAGTTTTATCCTTGAGAACCAGACTTCATTGTATATTTGCTGTGTAATCCATAAATGGCCTCAAAACCATGAAACCTATTAGGACAGTGATGAAAGTAAAATGCAAACTGTTTGCTTCCAGTTTTATACTTGGAAGGAAATTTAAAGTACTACATACTCTAACATCCATTTTTTTAAAGCTACACACACACACACACACACACACACACACACACACACACACAATTTTGTTTAGAAGTAATGCATGGCTTCAATTTCCTTCACTCCACCATCTAGAAATAGATATTATGCTATGATTTCCTCTAAAGGTTGGGGTATTTAAAAAAAAAAAAGAAAAACAATATTATTCAACTACAATAAGAAGGTTGTCCCAACTTTTTTTTCCTGTATTTTGTGACTTTATATTTTCTTTCCAAGAACTGCAAGTACCATTTGAACCATACTATTTCTGTATCTTAAGTTTTGATTTTTTAAACCACTCTAAACTGTTATGTAGTTTATTAAAAACATTCTTTTTGAAGAAAAATCAAAATTGCTCCTCCCAAGATAATTCAGTTTGGGCTGCTGTCACAGACTGTCTCCAAATGAACAACTTATAAAGTGACACTTATTGTCACCGTTCTGGCAACCAGAAAGTGCAAGGTGGAGGTAGGTACCAGCAGATGCAATGTCTAGTAAAAGCTGTCCCTCACAGGTGTGGTCTTCTTGTGGCATCCACAGAGGACAGAAGGGCAAAGAGCCCTCTGAGGGCCTCTTTTATTTCTAAGAGTATTAATCATCTTGGAGTACAGAGCTCTGGAGACCTACCTTATCACTTCCTAACACCTCTAACCTCCTAACCTACCCCTCAACACCATCGTGTTGAGCATGAAGCTCCAACATGAATTCAGAAGGGTTACCAACACTCAGATCAAACCAGCCTCCCCCCCACAAAAAAAAGCTTAGCTAGGAAAGAAATTAAAACTAGAAAACAAATAATGGTCTGTTTCACTATATAACCAAAAAGATCAAAACAAAAC
>PVHP010045184.1:0-13784 GCA_004024765.1 Zapus hudsonius | reverse complement strand
ACCAGGCACAGAACAGTGAACAGCTCAAGGTTGTGCACCCAAAAGCGGCAGGCCTGGGATTTGTACTCAGGTGTTTGAACATGGTCCAGATTGAATTCCACTGGGCATTCATCTCCTTGGGCATTCATTAATAATTATGCTCTCAGAATAGCATCTTCCACCCTTGACTTTGATCCCAGTTTATGTAGAACGAATCAATATTTTGTTAACACTCCATTTTGGGAGGGAAAATCTTGGATAAATGTCAGAGTCTATTCAAGACACCTGAAAGTCCTCCACATTCCTTGCTTTGATGAAGTGTGAGCACTTGCCCTCATTTTCCCTGGTGTGTAAGGTGGCCTCTGGTGGTTTGTGCCAAGGAGAAGGGTTGAAAGTGTTCCCTACTTGCTGGCTGTATCAGCTCTTGGTCAACATGTGTATTTGGCTTCTTGAGTGGTTTGTAGTTTTTCAGAGGTAGACATGCATGTGACCTACATTTGGAAATTGTTCCATATATTCAATAAAATATCAAGATGGACGTATGTCATCTGATTTTATGTCATTTGGAATACTTAAATACGAAATTTCTGTCACTGTCTATATTTTATAGTGGGAAAATAGTGCCTGAGAACATTTTTCCTCATTAGTTTTGTAAATGTTTCATCTTATTGGAAAGAAGGAATTTGATGCTTTCTTTGTATTTGAAACTATAGTAGAACCAGCCACTTCCTTTGGAAATGCAGGTTAAAGGTAGAGATAAATTTCATATCAGCTCAGCAAGTTCTTTGTGGAAGTGTGTCAAATTTGAGACTGTTATATGCATTAAATTTTTCTACTGGAAGTACAGTTTATTTTTACATATATTATACAGAAATAATTGTTTCAAAATTTTCAAGGCCATATACTACACATGTATCTTTAAAGGCATTTGCTGAATTTATCCTCAAAATGAATAGTAATGGATAGTTTATATTGATAAGAATGTATAAAGACAATTTGAAGTGTACTTTGCCAGCTGTGCAAGTCAGAACGTAATGGTCATTATTACCACCCTGCTCTCTCTCTCTCTTTTTACTTTTAATTGACAGGTTCCATAATTATAGACAATAAACCATGATAAATCCCTCCCCACCCCCGTCGCAAGTCCAGTCTCCATCATATCCAATCTCCATCTCAATTAGTCTCTATTGTGTTCCAACGTCATCATCTTTTCCTCCTATCATAAAGGTCTTGTGTAGGTAGTTCCAGGCACTGTGAAGTCATGAATATCAAGGCCATCTTGAGTCTGGAAGATTGTGTTGTAAGCAGTCCTACCCTTCCTTTGGCTCTTACAATCCTTCTGCCACCTCTTCTGCAATAGACCCTGAACCTCAGGAAGTGTGATAGAGATGTCTCAGTGCTGAACACTCCACTGTCACTTCTCAGCACTGTGGTGCCTTTTGAGTCATCCTGGTGGTCACCGCCATCTGGAAAGATATGTTTCTCTAGCCAAAAGTGAGAGTAGCATTAATATATGCAAATACACACTAAAAAAAGTGTTTATATGATAGTTTTGTGGGCCTAATATATGCATCTAGCCAGACAACAGCAGGCATTACGCCCCTAGGGCTCATGACCTCCCCCACCATAGGCTTTTGACTAGGGCTTCAGTACCAGATATGCATTCCTTTCCATGGAGCAAGGTTCTAGTCCACTTAGAAAGTGGTTGGTTTCCCCCATAACAGATGTGTTACTATTGCACCAGTTGGCACATTTGGCCTGGCTGGCCAGTTTTAAGACTTGCAAGGTCCACTGCTGTTCACCATCATTATTGCCTTCACTCTCCTATAGGGCTGTTGGGTTTCCAGCTCCATTTCAGCTTGATTTCCCAGTGACCTGCACCCAAGCCTGTGGTGTCTTCAGCAACAGGGTCTTACCATCTCTTTCTGGTGGGCAACCATGAGCCTTGGCAATGGCCTGTAATGTTTGGGGGACCTCAGGGAACTTCCTGGCCAACAACTCACTGGAAGGCATCCTATCCCTGGCACTGAAATTTTTCTGGTAACCATCTATGGCTTCTGGGTGTGCCATTATCCAAAGAAGTAGGTTTCCATGTGGCTTATTCTAAAACTCTTAACTTTTAATTAACCCTCCTCCCACCCTTCCTTTACTCAATCCCTTCCCCTGTCCACAGTAATTGGATCTTCTACTTACATATATACAATACCCTCCCCTTAAGTCTCCCCTTTCCTCCCTCCCTGTTGCAGTCAGCTTTCTCGTTGCTGCGCAGGAAGAACCCAAACAAAGGCGGCTTGTGGAGGAATGGGTTTATTTGGCTTACGGACTCAAGGGGAGAATCTATCCTGGCAGGGAAAACGATGGCATGAGCAGAGGGTGGACATCACCTCTGCCACAGCACTGCAAACAGCGGCAAGAAGGTGTGCCAAATACTGGCAAGGGGGAGCTGGCTTATAACCCATAAACCCACCCCCAACAACACAGCTCTAGTGAGGTTCTAATTCCTGAATTGCCATCAGCTGAGGATCGATCTATCAGAACACATTCATTTGTTTGTGGAGGACACCTGGATCAAACCATGGCACTCCCTTAAGGCCCCGTCTAGCTTACTGGCCTCTACTACTGACTTTTACTCCAACTCACATACACATCTGAACATTCGTAACTAGGATTCACATATGAGAGAGGACATGTGGCATTTGGCTTTCTGGGCCTGGGTTACCTCAGTATAATCCTTTCCAGATCCATCCATTTCCCTGCAAATTTCATAAATTCATTTTTCTTTACAGCTGAGTAGAACTCCATTGTATAAATGTACCACATCTTCATTATTCATTCATCAGTTGAGGGACATCTAGACTGGTTCCATTTCCTAGCTGTAGAAAATAGAGCCAAAATATACATGGACGAGCAAGTATCTCTAAGGTAGTGACTAGAGTCATTGGGATCTCTGCCAAGGAGTGGTGTAGCTGGGTCATATGGGAAGTCTATTTTCAGCTGTCTCAGGAACCTCCACACTGCTCTCCACAATGGCTGTACAGTTTACATTCCCACCAACAGTGTAGAAGGGTTCCCATTTTTCCACATCCTCGCCAGCATTCATTGTCATTTGTCTTCTTGATGGTAGCCATTCTGAAGGAGCGAGATGGAATCTCAGAGTAGTTTTAGTTTGCATTTTCCTGATTGTTAAAGAAGAAGAACACCTCGAGAACTGACCTATCAGGAGCTTGGTTTCAATGGGAAACAGAAGACAGATATAGAGGGTGACCTTGACCCAAAGACAACTTGATGAGCTCTTCTGTTTCTGTTGGAATATTGTTAGTAAGCCTTCTTAGAGGTTTATTTCCTTAATTCTTTCTACAGGAAGAAAATAGCCCTCTAACTTAATGATTTGTTCCCATTAATTTTAATGATATGAAAGTATAGTCTAATGTGAAGGTGTATTAACTGGTCTCTATAATCAGGCTTTTCGCAGCCTAGTCAATGGTGATCTTGGCCCTATAGTTTATAGGAAAAAAACAAACCCTGAAGTGTGACGCTACCTGGCCCATTTTCTCTATGAATTGACTTCAATATCACAATCCCATACTTCATACATAGCTTTGTTAGCTGTGACAATGAATGATAAATGTTCATAAATAGTAAAGTATGTAAGACTCTTTTGCAAAGAAAAATTCCAATGAAGTAATGTTTAAGTTTCTTTTTTGGTTTTTTCAAATGACTTTTTATTGATAGCTTCCATAATTATAGATCATAAACCATTACGATTCCCTCGCCACCTTCTTCTGTCTTAATGTGTGCTACTTTTTCACATTAGCCATATTTTTATACTGACTATAACAGTGTGACATAAAGTGTTACCTTTTCCTGTGGAGATGCAAACAAATCTCTGTTCTACCAGACAGGGCACCTGCAACAGACCAAAGTACCACGAAGCCAGAGTCCAACTTGACAAACCTAGGTATTTTGTAATTCAAAATGGGAATCGTGTTTTGTCCATGGGGCAGGGGGATACCACACTACATCTGGCTCTTGTATATTTTCTGCCACCTCTTCTGCAAAATTCCCTGACTTTTGGAAGGGGTGATATATCTTTTTTTTTTTTTTTTTTTTTTTTTAGTATTGAGCACTCATGCAACCCCGGTAGTCAGTTGTTATCAGGAGTCTGTCAGCAGCTACTGACCATGACAGAAGGTTCTAAGTGCCCAGGAAGATGCCAGCAGGGATTATGACATCTTTCTGTCAAGTTTTTCCTTAGGACCTCTGGCTTCACAGAATCTTCCGACATCTGTCTTTGAGTAACAGGAATAGATCCATTTGTCTGTTTTCTGCTTTTCTCAATTCCTGTAGGTTGCTTTAGCATGTTTAGACCTGATTTATGTCCATTCTAAGTCACTTGGATCAGCTGAAGTCTTTTCCATCTGGCAAAAGCTACATTCCACCTAGGGGAATAACACAGCTGCTAAAGCCCCAGATGTGTCCCAAGGTGCCTGCTGAATTAACTTTGTTAATTCCTCTGAACACACTCCTATCTGGCCCAATGAAGTGAGCATCAAACACTACCTGTCTCATACTCAATTCCCTTAGCAGTGCCTGGCCCTCCTCTCTTGTCTTCCAGTCCCTGATACTCATGGGGACCTCAGATGGTGAGAGCCATGTGTTCCTAATGGTTTTTATGAGCCAGTTGTTGTGGTCAGTTTTCTAGTTGCTGTGCAGAAAGAACCCAAACAAAGAGGCTTGTGGAGGAATGGGTTTATTAGGCTTACAGACTCAAGAGGAGACTCCATCCTGGCAGGGAAAACGATGGCATGAGCAGAGGGTAGACATCACCTCTACCACAGCACTGCAAACAGCAGCAGGAAGGTGTGCCAAACTCTGGCAAGGGGAAGCTGGCTTATAACCCCATAAGCCCGCCCCCAACAACACAGCTCTAGCGAGGTTTTAGTTCCCTAACTGCCATCAGCTGAGGATCGATCATTGAGAACACATTCATTTGTTATTTGTAAGCCAAATAAACCCATTCCTCCACAAGTCGCTTTTGTTTGGGTTCTTTCTGTGCAGCAACTAGAGAGCTGACCGCAACACCAGTCTGTCAGTCTCAATTGCTTCAAGTAATACAGTCTTTGTCTCAAGGAGGGGCAAATCGTTATAGTATTCAGTCTCTTCACTTTCACAGCACTCAGACTGATATCTGCCCTCATATCCCAGGACCTCAAAAACTAGGTTGAGTTTTTTCACTTCTTTCTTAAAAGCCCTTCTCAACTCAAATTCAGAGGCACATTACTCTCTGATTATTATAGTTTCTGGCACTGGACCTTTACAAAGACACACTAAATCATAGATGTTTTTTCCTTCCTCTGTATTAAAGGTTTAACCTGAAGGGCGTCTTCTGTCATTTCTCCCCCATTTTCTTCCTCTTGACCCTCTTTTTTTCCCATAGGTTCTAACATTTTGGGTCCTAGGAAGGGCTTTTTAACGCCCATCTAATTTGTACTCTCTTTGCATTGGCCCCCACCCCAGTCATAAGAAACAGCAAACTAGACCTCCATCTCAGCTTCTCTTTAATACAATTTAGCTGCCACAGTAAAGGCTGACACAGAGATCACTAGTAGCCTGTCCTTCTCCTGTTGAACTTCCCTTATACAAGCAAATTCCCAATGAGCAGCAATCTTAGTCTCAGATGCCCAGAGGAAAAACATCATAGAACAGATGATGGCATAGTTCCCTTGTTGTTTAGTTCTTTTTTTCTTGTCCATAATGAGTTATATTATTTAATGGGCAAATGATGAGTTGTTATCCCCAGCTCCCCAATGCCCCTATTCCCCATCCCTAATCAGCTGGGTCCTCCTCCGTGGGCCGTCTGGATCAGTCCTTGGGGCAGGGGACCATGGATAGCCTAGGAGTCAGGCCGGTTCTCCTGGCCCTAGTATGTAGTTACTCAGGGGCATCATGCCTCTGGATATTCCCCCCACCACAGCTCTCACAATCTTTCCACCCCCTCTTCCACTTAGTTCCCTGAGTCATGGTGGGTATTAAGGCTGCTTTAATGCTGAGAACTTAGGGGTCTTTGTGTTGAAAATCATTGGTTTCTATCTCACTGGCTTATCCTGTGTTGATTTAATGGCTGTGGCTGTGGGTCCCTTGTTCATCCCATCATTCTCTGTGGGGTTCCATATGGATCCTCCACGGTGTTGGGTAAAGAGTCATGGCCCCCTGGCCCCCTGTGCGGATAGCCCAAGTCTAGCCTGCCAGCAGGAGGCGGGCTCCATCAGGGAAAGGTGAATGCGGCAGCCGGAGACTCACACGTGGCTGGGAGACATGTCAAGGCAAATCTCAAATCATTCCAGCCCCCCAAACACTTTTATAACCTGAGGCTGCATTGTTCAGCCTATTTCTCTCAAACAATAAGATTCAAACCTTTTGGTGGGAGCCAATCCGCAGAGCAGAGTATAGCAGAGCAAAGTATCAACAAACAGGATCAAGGCTTATCCTGGGATTAAAGGCATGTGCTGCCACACCTGGCTTTATTCCATATGCTAAAACTTAGCTTAAGGCTGGGGCCAAACACACGGTATGACTGTGGTGGCTCATCTTTTACCAGGACCTCAGCTATTGGCCTGCCGTTCGTAGGGTTAGATGGGCCACAGCTCTCTCGCTGCATTCTGAAAGATACAAACACAATCTCCACTGGAGAGTGAGATCAGTATAGGTTAACTGAGACACACAATTCTGGATTACCTAGATTCTATTTTTAGTAGCTTCTTCGTCAATCGTTCCAAGAGTCCGGGTTCCAGTGCATATTGCCCTAAATCCTCAGTTCCAGTTGAGGGCTCCCCCCCACTAAGTGGAATATTTGGCCAAATTTAAAAGCTGCTGATTGCCTCTCTCAGGCATTGGCTCCTCCATTGCACAAGTGCTCCTTTCCAGGTTCACTGTTCTCTCCCAGTAGGAAGTGTGTTCAGCCTACTCATGGCAGCAGACTGTGTTTCATGCCAGTGGTCCCTGTTTGCTCCAGCTGTCATTGACCAGCTTTCCCTGGCAGCTTATGCAGTGCCTTCCAGCACAGACCTAAATACCATCTGGGTGCTGGACCTCGAAGGGTCTTTCAATGCTGATCGATGGCATTCTGTGGTTTCTTCAGAAACAGGGTTTTGCCTCAGGCCTGGGGTGGGTATTCAAGAGCTTTGGCAGAATTTTGTCTTGTTTTTGGAACCTCATGGGTCACTTTGGTCAACAGCTCAGTGAGGGAAGGAACCAGTGACTGGGACCAGGGGTTGTCAGACTGATCAATTATTCACAGGCTTAGACTCTCTCCCCTTCTATTCACAGCCCCTCTTGCCAGACAACACCCACTACTTGCTCAATAGGTTACAGTATGCTCGTGAGGATTTTATGATTTTGAACCCAATTTGGTTTAGCCTCATGCTTAAACCATTCCCCTCCCCATCCCTTACCCCTCATTCATAACCTCTCACTTCTTTCTACAAGTCTGCATAGAGTTTACCGTTAGTCTGGTTAAGGACCCCATATGAGGGAGACTATGCGGTGTTTGGCTCTCTGTTCTTTTGAGAGATCGCTTAGTAGGATCTGCTCCAAGTCAGACCATTTTTCCCTAAATTTCGATATGCCATTTTTCCTTTCAGCTGAATAGAATTCCATGGTGTAAATATACCAGAGTTTTGTTATCCATTGCTCCATGGAAGGGCAATTTGGTTGATTCCAATTCTTGGCTATTATGAATTGAGCTACTATAAACATAGTTGCACAAATGTCTCTATCCTGATATGCAATATGTTGTGGGTAGATGCCTAGTAGAGGGATAGCTGGGTCCATTGGTAGCTCTATGTCCATTCTGTTGAGGAGTCTCCCCAGTGCTTTCCAAAGCGGTTGAACAAGCCTGCAATCCCACCAGCAGTGAATGAGGGTTCCTTTTTCCCCACATCCTCGCTAGCAATAATTGCTGGTTTTTTTTTTTTTTTGTCCATAATAAGTACATTATTTAGTGGGCCAACAATGAGTTGTTATCCCCAATTCCCCAATGCCCCCTCATCCCCAATCAGCTGGATATCCTCCTCCATGGGCCATTCTGACTGGAGTAAGGTGGAATCTCATTGTGTTTTTATTTGCATTTCCCTGATGCTTAAGGATGCTGAGCACTTTCTCAGGTGCATAAAAGCCATATGAGTTTCTTCCTCTGAATTCTCTGTTGAGATCAGTGCCCCATTTTGTGAGGGGGCAGTTTGAGTTTTTGTTATTAATTTTTTTTGAGTTCTCTGTAGGTTCTGCAAATTAGGCCTCTGAGTTGCAGCTGGCAAAAAATCATCTCCCATTTTGAAGGGGGTTTATTGGCTCTGAGTACGGTATTTTTGTCTGTATAGAAGCTTTTGAGCCTGATCAGTTCCCATTGGTTAAGTGCCTGTTGCACTTCCTGGGCTATTGGAGATTTGCTCAGGAAGTTATTCCCTACTCCCATCTCATGTAGTGTTCCTCCTATTTTTTCTTCCAGGGTGTTTAGGGTTGTATGGTTAATATTGAGGTCTCTGATCCATTTGGAGTTAATTTTTGTGCATGGTGAAAGGAGTGGATCTAATTTTATTTTTTTTACACGTGTTTATCCAATTTGCCCAGCACCATTTGTGGAAGATGCTATCTTTAGCCCAGCATACTTTGTTGGCACCCTTGTCAAAGACCAAGTAGCTGAAGTTACTTGCATTAAAGGATGGGTCTTCAATTCTATTCCACTGGTCAATCTGTCTGTTTTTCTGCCAATACCATGCTGCTTTAGTTACTATGGCTTTGTAGTGCAGTATCTTTTAAAGTCAGGTATGGTGATACCTCCTGTGTAAGTTTTTTGGCTCAGAATAGTTTTAGCTATTCGAGGTCTTTTGGCCTTCCAAATAAATTTTGAGATTACTTTTTCTATGTCTGTGAAGGAGGTTGGGATTTTTATTGGCATGGCATTGAATCTGTAGATCACTTTTGGCAGGATTGCCATTTTTACTATATTGATTCTCCCCATCCATGAGCATGGAATGTCTTTCCATCTTATCACATCTTCCTCTATCTCTTTCTTGAGTGTTTCAATATTTTCCTTATATAAGTCTCTCACTACCTTGGTTAGTGATATTCCAAGGTATTTGATTTTCTTTGAGGTTATAGAGAATGCGACAGTTTCTCTGATGTCTTTTTCAGAATGATTGTCTTCTGTATATAGAAAGGCTACTGATTTGTGTGTGTTAATTTTGTATCCTGCCACTCTGCTAAAGGCATTGATCACCTTCAGGAGATTACTGATACTGTTCTTTGGGTCTGATATATATATATATAGGATCATGTCATCTGCAAAGAGAGATAGTTTGATTTCTTCCTTTCCAATTTGTATTCATTTTATGCTCTTCTCCTGTCTTATTGCTTGGGCTAGAACTTCAAGCACTATGTTAAAGAGCTGTGGTGAGAGTGGGCACCCCTGTCTTGTTCCTGAATTAAGCTGAACCTCCTTGAGACATTCCCCATTGAGGATGATTTGTGCTTTAGGAGAACTGTATATTGACTTTATCATGTTGAGGTATAGGCCACCTATGCCTATTCTTTCCACATGTTTTGAACATGAAGTGGTGTTGAATTTTGTCAAAGGCCTTCTCAGCATCAATTGAGATGACCATGTGGTTTTTGTGATTGAGTTTACTAATGTGGTGAATTATATTTATCGACTTGCGTATGTTGAACCATCCCTGCATCCCTGGGATGAAGCCAACTTGGTCAGGATGAATTATAGTCTTGATGAGGGTTTGTATTCAGTTTACTAAGACTTTGTTTAGGATTTTTGCACCAAAGTTCATCAGGGATATGGGTCTGTAGTTTTCTTTCCTTGTTGTATCCTTGCCTGGTTTGGGAATTAGGGCAATGCTAGCTTCATAGAAGGAGTTTGGGAACCTACCCTCTTTTTCTATGTCCCTGACAAGCTTCAAAAAGAGAGGTTTCAGTTTTATGATGAAGGTTTGGTAGAATTTGGCTGAAAAAACCATCTGGACCTGAGCTTTTCCATTTGGGGAGGTTCTTGATTACAGACTCAATCTCTGTGATTGTGATCGGATTGTTTAGCATCTTTATCTGCTCTAGGCTAAGCTTTGGTAGTTGGTAGGTGTCAAGAAACTTATCTATTTCTTCCAGGTTCTCTAATTTTGTGGAGTAGAGGTTTTGGAAGTATGACCTGATGATACTTCCAATCTCTTCAGTATCTGTTGTGATCTTACCCATGTCATTTTTTGTTAATTTGAGCCTTCTCTGTTTTTTGTTTGATTAAATTGGCCAGGGGTTTGTCAATCTTATTGACTTTTCAAAGAACCAACTCTTTGTCTATTTTTTAATTGTTTTCTCTGTTTCCAAGTCATTAATCGCAGCTCTGATCTTAATTATTTCCTTGCGTCTCCATCTCCTAGGGTTGGATTTTTTTCATCTGTTCTAATGACCTTAGGTGGGAGGATAGGTGGTTCATTTGAGACCTCTCTGTCTTCATTATGAAGGCATTTAGTGCAATAGTAATGTTTAAGTTTCTGACATCGCTCCTTCTTAGCATTTTTGGTTCCTTTTATGTAAATTGTACTGAAATGAGATAAAGTAATTTTAATAATGTGTTAATGCTAAATGATAAAATGGGGGATGGATAGATGGCTCAGCGGTTAAGAGATTTTGGCTGCAAAGCCTGTTGGCTCAGGTTCAATTTTCAAACCACCCATGTAAGCCAGATGCAAAAAGTGATGCAAGCATCTGGTTTACAAGAGGCCCTGGTACGTACACACACACACACACACACACAAATAAGCAATAAAGTGGATGCATAGTCCAAAGCTGAAGAGTGTTGGCACTCTGATTGGCCTGAGTAATGTGAGAAGTGTGGAGAGACAACAGCACTGAGATCTCAGGATGGCTGTGTGAGAATAAGCACCTAATACCAACCAATCTGTGTAAGATACTGAGATGTTTCCTAAATGAAAATAGGAAATTACTAAAGTATGACTCCAAACATAGTTTTAGTGAAACTTTTTAGCATGTTTGAGAAAATGTTGGGCATCTTCTGACTGGGTTTGGATCAATGGAGAACAGCTCACTGCTTTAGATCAGCATTGCACACTTCCTGGTAGCTCAAACAGAGGCTGGGTGGAACCCTGCTCCCCTGTTCTCTCTCTCTCTCTCTCTCTCTCTCTCTCTCTCTCTCTCTCTCTGGCTGTCTCTCACTCTTTCTCTTTTGCATGTATGTGCATGTATGTGTATGTATTTGTTTGTGTGTATGCAGGAGAGCACATGTGTGCACATGCATGTGGGAGCTAGAGCACAACTTTTGGAGTCATTCTCAGGAACACCATCTACCTTATGCCTTATGTGTGAGTGTAACATGATTGAGTACAGGCATGTGTGTACCATGGGTAGACCTGTGGAGGTCAGAGGACAACTGTCAGATATTGGGCCTCATTTGAGGCATAGTCTCTTGTCATTCACCACTTTTTAAAAACATTTTATTTATTTATTTGAAAGAGAGAGAGAGAGAGAGAGAGAGAGAGAGAGAGAGAGAGAGAGAGAGGCAGACAGAGAAATAGAGAGAACAGGAGTGCCAGGGCTTCCAGCCATTGCAAATGAATTCTATATGCATGCACCCTCTTGTGCATCTGGCTTTATATGGGCACTGGGGAATCATACTTGTGTCCTTCTGCATTGCAGGCCATCTCTTCAGTCCCATTCACCACTTTTTGAAAGGCTCATTGACCTGGGAGCTTCCTGTGGATTTTACTGTCCCCGCCTCCCTTCTTGCTGTGGCATGTTGGGATGATAGATGTCTGCTACAATGTATGCCTTTCACATGGTGCTGGGGAATCCAACATTGGGTCTTCATGCTTGCATGGCAGGTGCTTTATCCACTGAGCCATCTCTCCAGCCCTCACTCCTTTGATTACCATCTCTCCATGGCCTGAAACCTACCACTTAGGCCAGAATGAGTGATCAGTGGATCCCAGGGATCTCCCTGTCTCTGCCTCTCCCATGCTGGGATTAAAGGTACATTTCACCTTGTCTGGCATTTACATGGGTACCAGAGATGTGAATCTGGTCATTGTGCTTGTGAGGCAAACACATTACCTGTCTGTGGCAACCCTGGACAATGCCATACTCTCCTCCTGCCAGAAGACTGGATCAGCACAGGATATGAAAATGTCTCGTCAATGTATAAGAGGAAGAGTGTTGCTGAGGATTCTGGGTGGGGGTTCATTTTAGAAAGATTTAAGACGTGTGATGAGTGAGTTCAGAGGGTTGCTGAGGTGCTCTTGCAACAGTGAGGACAAATCTAAAGAGCAAAGCCCACGTGAGGGGGGCTGACAAGGCTGAGACTCTGAATTAACCTTAGAATTTCCTGTGTGGGCTAGATAGAGAGACAGAACCACAGATGACCAAGAATTTATTGTTGGGATTCAGTACACATTTGCAGGTTCCAGGCCTGACATGGCTGTAGGTCAGCTGTGGAATAAGGGAAGAGAGCTCCTCTTGGAGGGAGGATGAGCACAGTCTGTAAGGCACAACGGGAAACCCTGCCCCTCATTCAGTCTCCTGGCAAGGCTGTGGGTGCTCTGGAGAGGAAGCTGGTACAGGCTGCCTTGGGGCTGCACACATTCCTGAAAAGGGCTTTTGAAAGTCCAAGGAGACTGTGTCCACAGGCTTGGTATTTCAAGGGACTGATCTCTGGCAGCTCACCATTCTGGTCTGGGCTACTGTTTTTAGCTCTCACAGTGCTTGTAGCCACACTGACCATATGCACAGAAAATAAATGCTCCTTGACTCTAGGACCTACTAAATCTGGCAAAGTCTAGAACCATGTAAAGAAAGAAAGCCTGGGATGTGCCCCTCCTGCTTAGCTACACTGTCACAATAGCCTTTGTTACTGAGAGTCCTTCACGACACACTGCTTCAGCTGCTATAAGGCACACAAGCACGTCGCCTACACACTTGTGAACTAGGAAAGCTTTGCCTAGATTCACATGCTAAGAGAACGTTTGTATCATTTCTCACCATTAAGGCTGTGGTATCCCAGCACTGTGGATATAACAATGAAGCCTGCAAAGTCATTCACCATCAGCCCCTAATCTCTATGGAGCTCAACAGTCTTAGGGTATTGTCCACAAGTCTTACGCATTAAGAAGCTATGTACGTAAATTAACATCAGGATTTTAAAGATTCTTGCATCTATTTTAGTCTTTCATGTGAAATTTTAAAAGTTAGTTGTTTGGCCATTGAGGATCAAAACCATTTCTATTAATTTTAGAAGCAATATTCATTTGAATTATTACATTTTTCTAATCATTTTTAAAAACCACTCTTCACACCACATAAACGCGTAGGTACTTTAAAGGTTTGTTTCTAAGACAGCCTCAGATTTAAGCCATATATTACTATCTTCTTTTGACTTCTCCCATTGTCGTTCTTTTGTAAGATCCTGCTTATTCCTCACGAACCTGAAAAACAGAATGTCTGTGTGTTGTGTGACATTCCAGGGATTTTGACCAGTGGGGCCCACACCAGACCCAGTAGAGCCTCTACAGGGGAAGCAGCCTTAGTAGCTCTTCAAGAGCCTCAAAGGGAGGCAGGGAACTGAGGCAGTTCCCTGCCCTGCAGAGAGCAGGCCCTGGCAAGTCACCCCAAGGGCAAGCTCCCTCTCTCCATTTTCTGCACCCCAACCCCCACAAGAGGGAAGAGCTGCAGCCTTGTCCCTACTTTGCCCCACAGCCTTGACACACGATTCTATCAGCAAACCTTATCCATTTTTA
>PVHP010045183.1:0-13772 GCA_004024765.1 Zapus hudsonius | reverse complement strand
GTTGGAGTGTGGCTCTTCCCCTCAAATTTGGCTTTCTGCCTTAAAGAGCAAT
The DNA here is from genome assembly GCA_004024765.1 of Zapus hudsonius. Classification (NCBI taxonomy): domain Eukaryota; kingdom Metazoa; phylum Chordata; class Mammalia; order Rodentia; family Dipodidae; genus Zapus; species Zapus hudsonius. The sequence continues at coordinate 13,720 of PVHP010045183.1, read as the reverse complement.
TGACCTATTCGGCCTTTGCACCCTCAGGGACTGAATTGACCATTGCACGAGGTAAGGCGAATGGAGTCACTTTGGCCTCGACGCTGCCTTTGCACCTCCGAGGGTTTGGTCCCATTGCACCGGAGAAGGAGTGTCCATTTGGCCCTAAGCCTCCCCCCATGTATGGCTTAAAATGCTGGATCCGTAGTCAGAGTCGGGTAAGATCCATGGAAATACATATCAACCTAAGACAGGGTTCTGACGCTTGGAGGTCAGAAATCCAATGACGAGTAAGAATGTAATTTTCAAGGACAACCTAAGACAGACACGATCCTGAGCCATTTTAAATAAAAGAAAAGGGGGAACTGCAGGGAGCTGGGAAACAACTCCACCTTAGACAATGCTTTGAGAATATAACTGTCCCTAGCCAATCCTGTGGCGCCTGGAGGTGGCAAGCAGGAGTCAGCCAATCATGGGACGATCCGTGTCCCTTTTCCCTTTAAAAGCAGCTGCTTCTTAGTGTTCGGGGCCCCTCGCTTCCTGTCCCTCGCTTCCTGCCCCTCGCTTCCTTCCCCCCCCCCCCCTTCAAGCAAAGGCTCTCCATTAAAGTGTGTTTTGAGAAGAATCCTCGTGTGGTGTTGTTCCTCTCGCTGGTCGGGGAGCTCGCCACAGAAGACTTCCTGGCTCTACCCACTGGACCTCAGGTAAATCTTTCCCTCTCCCCCACCTCAGCATGCCAACTATTGCTTCAATTCCATTTTTTAAAATGTTTTTTATTTATTTGAGAGAGAGAGAGAGAGAGAAAGAGAGAGAGAGAGAGAGAGAGAGAGAGAGAGAGAGAGAGAGAGAGAGAGAGAGAGAGAGAGAATGAATGGGTGCGCTAGGACCTCCAGCCACTGCAAATGAACTCCAGACACATGCGCCCTCTTGTGCATCTGGCTGTATATGGGCACTGGGGAATCGAACTCTGGTCCTTCTGCATTGCAGGCAAACGACTTAGCCGCTAAGCCATCTCTTCAGCCCTCAATTCCATTTTATACAATGTACCCAGAACCACTAGTCTCTCTACTCAGACAGGCTGGGGAATGTGACGGCAGTATGTGACTCGGTCTACTTGTTTAGATGTAAGAACTCTTTGAGCACAGCATGGGGCTCATAGCTGTGATCCCAGCACTTGGGAGACTAAGGCAGGAGGATTGCCTTGAGTCTGGGGCAGCCTGGGAAAAATACTAAGTTCCAGAGTAAACAGAGCTGCAGAGTAAGACCCTGTCTCAATAGATGGGTAGATGGATGGAGAGATAAAAACAAAAACTTTTCTCACAACAGGGACTCCCAAGATTGGGGGGGGGGGGCAGGTGTGGTAGGATCAGACTAGTTATTAAGGCATAATTCCCATGAAAGGGTTCCAAGGTGCAGCTCAACACTGGAGCTCTTGGCTGACCACAGGAAGGACAGGGAGTGAACTCTTGGTCCCTCCCCAGCTCCCAGCCATGCCGCAGGACCACACCAGGTACTGAGTGAACCCAGGAATACTGAGCAGGGCTGATACGGGGAGAAGACGCAGGTCTGTCTCAGGAGGAAACCAGGCTGTACCAGACTTGGGCCCTTTCTCGGCCTACCTTGATTCTTGTGAGCAGGTAAGACTGTGGGGCAGCAGCTTATTGCGCTGCTCACCACCCACAGGAGCGCATCCCACAGACCTGGGCCTCCTGCTCCTCCATCCTAGCCCTCTCAGAGTCAAGACCTTCCTCTTACCCCCAACCCGCCCATCCCAACACACACACCTACTGGGAAAACAAGCTTCCATAGAGATGCTCTAGAGGAGACTGAGAAATTAGGTGGAGATGACTTGTATGGAGCTGAGAGGGGCTGGGATTGAACCTCAGACCTCGTGCATGCTAGGCAAGTGCTCTACCACTGAGCTCCATTGCTGGCCCTCGCAGTGATCGTCAGTAATAAAAGAAGCATGGGCACAGATTCTGTGGCATGGCAGAGAGACAGGTGGAGTAGTTAAGTGATCACTTATTCCTTCCAAAGCATAAATGAAAGCAATCATTTCAATCAGCAATGCCCAGACCAGGGCTCTTCAAAAGTCTCTGTATAATTCTGCTTCATTCAGAGACCAGTGAACTCAGAATAGATTCTGCAGTAGAAACACCAGCACACGGAAGGAGGGAGAGGGAGGGAGAGGGAGGGAGCAGGAGAAGGACCACACCCAGGAAGCAATGTGCAAAGTCCCCAACCTGAACAGCAGTCACATGGGGGTTACAGTGTGAAGAACTTACCTGTCTGTCATGTTGAGTTTAGAGATTACATCAGCCTGTAAAATAAAACACAAAAACACACAGACACATAAAAAAATCCCCTGGAGAACAGCTGAGAAGATTCAAATGCCGCTTAGTGCTCTACCATCAGCTGATAAGGACATTAATCTTCAGTCCCCCAACCACTGGAACAATATGTGCAGCCTGAGTGTTAGTGTACGCATGCGCTCATGCAAGGGGCAGAACGCCACACTTCTCAAGCCCGGTGAATGGCCATTTTCTTCTCTAAAATTATCCCCTTGAACACGGGAGAAAAAAGTGAAGCTGAGCAATACAGGTCGCATGACAGACAGACAGACAGACAGACAGATTAGCTCCAGGCTGCCAGACAGCCATAAAGGTCAAAGTCAACCAGCACACCACAGCATCTGCCCCGTGTCTGGACCTCTATTTGGTTTTCAACAGCAATGCAGCAAGGTTGCTGCAAAGAGCTGAAGTGGGACATGCATGGGCACACACCATGCATCTCTAGATGCTGCCTCCGGGCACAGGGCACGGGGTCTGAGTGCCAAAAATGGATTGGAAGCTCAGAGCTCAGAGCACCGGCTGAGGCCACCTGCAAAGGGCGTTAGGAAGGCAGGCGGCAAGCACTCAATTCTGAAGATAGGCAGCCTGGGATTGAGCGAACAAATTTAGAGCCTTTTTTTTTTTTTTTTTTTTGGTTTTTCGAGGTAGGGTCTCGCTCTAGTCCAGACTGACCTGGAATTCACTATGTAGTCTCAGGGTGGCCTTAAACTCACAGCGATCCTCCTACCTCTGCCTCCCGAGTGCTGGGATTAAAGGCGTGCGCCACCACGCCCGGCTTAGAACCATTTTTTATCTAAATGCACATTTTCTTTAAAAAATAACTTGTCACAGCCGGTCGTGGTGGTGCATGCCTTTAATCCTAGCACTCAGTAGGCAGAGGTAGGAGGATTACCATGAGTTTGAGGCCACCCCGAGACTACATAGGGAATTTCAGGTCAGCCTGGGCTAGATCGAAACTCTACCTCAAAGACAAAAACAAAAATACAACTTTTGGGGCAGGGGAGGTGGGGCAGGGGAGGTGGGGCAGGGGATGGGAATGCTTGTTTTGCAAGCATGAGGGCTTGAGGTTGAGCCCAGCACCCATGGGAAAAAGTGGGTGTGGATGTTCAAGCCTGTAGCCCCCACACTGAGAGGGCAGAGACAGGAGGGTCTCTGAGGGCTGCTGGTCAGCAAGTCTAGCTGAAAAACAGAAAGCTCAAAGTTCCTTGAGAGGCTGTCTCAGGGGTGGTACCCTCCTGTGGCCTCTGTGCGCATGCACGCACATGGTGTATATCCTTCTGCACACACATGCACACACCACATGCAAGCACATACACAGCACAGTACTACACACAGCGGGAAAAAACTCTCAACCCCACTTGAGTTCTGAGGTGTTCAACCTAAGAAGTACTGATTTGTGCTCGCTTCGGCAGCACATATACTAAAATTGGAACGATACAGAGAAGATTAGCATGGATAGACGTCTAAGTGCCTTCCTTTTTAGTTTGTGTATATTAATAAAGCATTTCTTAAAAAAAAAAGAAGTACTGATTTGCAAATAAAATCAAATATTCAGGGTAATTTCCAAAAAGATTTGCTCAATTCCAGGTACCACAATTCTTGGAAGGCACTTGGAAACAATGGCACACACCTCGACCATTCATGAGCAGGGCTGTCCTCCAGGGAGGGTGCGCTCCACTGGGCAATGGCCAAAGACCCCTCACCCCAACCCCTCTCCAAAAGATCTTCAGAGTCCTTCAGGGATGCTTTTCTTACCTGACCCAGAAAATAAATTCCTCCACCTACTACAAAAGCAGAGATAGCAGTACCGAAAACAGCAAACAGGGTGATGGAGCCGATGTTCTGAAAGAAGTTCCCCTGTGAGAGCGGCAGCAGAGAGACAATCAGAAGCTGGTGGTCAGTTGGGTGGGCCCACACCAGTCTTTCTCCAGGCAGGATTCTCCCATCACCCTGCTTCCCCACCTCACCTGGTCTCTCACTCTGACCCCTGCCAAAAGGTTACCAGTTCCTCAACTGAAAGACAAGCCTGGGCTGAAGAGATGGCTCAGCAGCTAAAGACACTTGCTTCCGAAACCTGCCAGCTGCAAGCTTCCTGCCCAGATTTGATTCCCCAGTACCCATGTAAAGTCAGATGTACAAAGTGGCTCATGCATCTGGAGTTCATTTATAGTGGCAAGATTCTCTGGCACACCCACTCTCTGTCTCTCTGTGCTCACAAATAAATGAGATAAAAAAAAAAAAAAAAAGACCAGCCTAACGGTGCTTTAACCCTGACCTCCACCACTTCCACTCAAAATGCAGGGGAGCCCCAGCCCCTGGCTGGAGCCCTGGGAAGCCTCTGACTTCATCTGCATTGTGCTGCCTTTGCTCTCTGGATCACTTGGCCAGGCCTGTGGTGCTCCTGCTCTGTGGAGAGATCTCACCGTCCTGAGCCTAAGACTCCTCCTCTGAGAGCCTTTCCCCTGGCCAGCTCCCAGCCAAGTCCTCTGTGTGCTCTCTCTGTGGCAGCTGCGTGCTCACACTGATTATGTAACCAGCCAGCTGACACATGTCTTTCTTCTCCACAACTGTCACCACTGTGTCAGTCTGTCACGTGGAGATGCTCGGGCCCCTGGTACACAGCTATCACCAGGCCTCATGCCGGGTCCAAAAGGCATACAATTATAGTTTTCCATTTAATTAAGATGGATTATGGGAAAAAAAGGTGCCAGGCTGAGGAGATGGCTCAATGGGTAAAGTGCTTACCTAGCAGGCATGAGGAGCTGAATTCTGATCCCCAGCACCCACAGAAATGCCAGGTGTGATGGTGTGTGCCTGTAATCCCAGAGATGGGGAGGTAGAGCTAGCTAGTCTAACTGAATTATGAGCTTTGAGGTCAGTGAAGACCTTGTCTCAAAAACTAAGATAAGCCACCGAGGAGACACATGACATGAATCTCTGACTTCCGTACACATACATGCCCACATATAAAACATGTAACACACACATTAAAAATAGGTGCATGTGCAGGTGTGGTAGCACACACCTTTAATCTCAGTACTCAGGAGGCTGAGATAGGAGACTTCTCTGAGATAGAAGCCAGTCTGCACTACAGAGTTCCAGGTCAGCCTGGGCTAGAGTGAGACGCTACATTGAAACAAAACAAAAACAGGAATGTACATGTAAAGAGAGACTAGTGTCAAGAGTAGCTCATAACACAGCAAACTTCCCATTTCCAAGGCTTCTGATTAGAACCCTATGGAACCACAAGAGGCTCTGGTGACCACCAGCTGCTGGGTCAAAGCTCCACAGTGCCATCCTGAGGAAGCCACTCTGAATTGGACTGGATGATCACAGACTGGTGTGACTGATCTGGCTGCCCAGATCTGTCACTCACTTCCTGTGTTCAGCGCAGGACTTCAATCCCTAGTGCTCAAAGAATTTTAAAATAACTCAAGGCAAGTGAAAGTTTGCTTTTCTCTAAGAAAAGGGCTTTCATCTATGAGGTTTTCTTTGCAAACAGCTATTTTATTCAAGGCTAGCCCAGGCTACATGAAACCCTGTCTCAAACATAATTTTTGTGGGGCTGCACAGATGGTTCAGTGGTTAAAGATGCTTGCTTATAAAGCCTGACAGCCTGAGCTCAAATCAATAAATCTGTCTCAAATCAATAAAAATATTAATAATTTTTAGCTGGGTGTGGTGACACATGCCTTTAATACCAGCACTCAGAAGGCTGAGGTAGGAGGATTGCTATGAGTTTGAGGCCAGCCTGGGTCTACATAGTGAATTCCAAGTCAGCCTTGGCTAGAGCAAGACCCTACCTCAAAAAACAAAACAAAATAATAATAATTTTTGTAGCTTGACAAATTGGTGCATGCCTTTAAACCCAACACAAAGAATTTTTTTTTTTTTTTTGAGGCAAGGTCTCACTCTAGCCCAGGCTGACCTAGGACTCATTCTGTAGCCCAGGCTGACCTTCTCTCAGAGTGATCTTCCTACCTCAGCCTCTTGAGTGATGGGATTATAGGTGTGAGTCACTATGCCTGGCTAACATTGAATTTGAGGAGCTCTTTTTTTTTATAAATATCATATTTATTTGTGTGTGTATGTGTGTGAGAGAAAGAGAGAGAGAGAATATGGGCATGCCAGGGCCTCTTGCTATTGCAAATAACTTTCTAAAAAAAAAAAAAATGGACTGGAGAGATGGCTCAGCAGTTAAGGTTTGCAAGCCTGACAACCAGGGTTCAATTTTGCAGTACCCATGTAAAGCCAGATGCAAAAAATAGCACATTTATCTGGAGTCCTTTAGCAGTGGCAGAAGGCTTTGGCATGCCCATTCTCTGACTCTCTCTCTCCCCCCTCCCTCTCTGTGTCAAATAAATAAATAAAAATATTTAAATATGTATATTTTTTAAAAAGCAAATGTTAGCTTTGATTTAAACTCTCTTGAAGGTAATTCTGAAGTTTGCTAACATACTATTATCATGCCTTGTCATGACAGTAATGAACACGAAGTCACCACACTCATCAATAAGCAGAAACTGTTTATCTGGAGAAGTGACTGGGGGCCTCTAGCCACTGTAAATGAACTCCAGATGCATGTGCCACTTTGTGCATCTGGCTTTACATGGGTACTGGGGAATCAAACTCAGGTCATAAGGCTCTGCAGACAAACACCTTAACTGCTGAGCCATCTCTACAGCCCTGAGGTTTTGTTTTTAATTTCTACCCACCCAAAAAGAATCTGCAGGGGCAACTTTGATCACACCTACATCTCCTGCTCCAGAGTGGCTATCTTCTCTAGGGTTGGTCTGCCTTATTCAATCCAACCATCACTTAAAAAGATTTTATTGGGCTGGAGAGTTGGCTCAGTGGTTAAGGCACTTGCCTAAGGCCCCGGGTTCAGTTCCCCAGGACCCACATAAGCCAGACCCACAAGGTGGTGGCCCTGGTGCTCGCTCTCTCTCTCTCTCTCTCTCTCTCTCTCTCTCTCTCTCTCTCTCTGCTTGAAAATGAATAAATAAAATATTTTTTAAAAAAGATTTTATTTAGGGCTGGAGAATGTGTATGCTACAAATGCAGACTTAAACTAGCCAACACAAGAACATTAAAGTAAAACAAAAGCCCAGGAGATGGTTCAACGTTAAAAAACACTTGCCAGCCCAGGTTCAATCCCCCAGCCATCCACATGAAGCCAGACAGGCATTTGATGGCAGCAGCAAGAGACCCTGTGTACCCACACAAATGCACAGGTGCGAATAAATAAACAAGTAAACAAATTTCCAAGTGCTGGAATTAAAGGTGTCCACCACTACACCTGGCTGCTTTGAGGTTTTGATGTATCTGTTTTATTGATGAATGTTCTGGTGTTGTGGCTTAGGTTTTGATATGTAGCCCAGCCTTGAACTTGTAGCAGTCCTCCTGCCTCCACCTCTTTTTTTTTTTTTTTTTAATATATTTTCTTTATTTATTTCAGAGAGAGACAGAGACAGGGAGAATGGGCACGCCAGGGCCTCCAGCCACTGTAAATGAACTCCAGACACATGCGCCCTCTTGTGTATCTGGCTTTACATGGGCACTGGGGAATCGAACTCAGGTCCTTCTGCATTGCAGGCAAGCGCCTTAACCACTAAGCCACTTCTTCAGCCCTGCCTCCACCTCTTGAGTGCTGGATTTGAGCATACACGCCTGGATGACTGTTTAACTTGTTTTAAAATTTATTTAGGGGCTGGAGAGATGGCTTAGCGGTTAAGGTGCTTGCCTTGCAATGCCTTACGACCTGGGTTTGATTCCCCAGTACCCATGTAAGCCAGATGCACAAAGTGGCACATGCATCTGGAGTTCATTTGCCACAGCTAGAGACCCTGAAACCATTCAGTCAGCCCCTCTCCAGAAGTCATACAGGAAGGTTTAGCTCCACAGTGTTCCCCAGGGAGGCACAAGGCTATTGCTAAATGACCCCAAACTCTTGGGGAGCCCACCCCAGACAAGAGGAGCCATCCCCACCCAAAGCAGAAGGGCCTGCTAGGCTCACCTTGTGCAGCGAGTATCCTGACTCAAAGATAATAGGAGGAAGCAGGAGGAGGAAAAACATATTTGGACGAAACATTTCTTCCTCCTGTCAATTCAAAGCGAGGATGTTCAGATGTGGAAAAATCAATTATCAACAAAGAGAGGGCTGGAGAGATGGCTCAGTGCTAAAGGTGCTTGCTTGCAAAGCCTGATGGCCCAGGTTTGATTCCCCAGTACCCAAGTAAAGCCAGATATACAAAGTGGCACATGCATCTCAAATTTGTCCATGCACATGTGCACAATCTCTCTTGGCCGGGCGTGGTGGCGCATGCCTTTAATCCCAGCACCAGGGAGGCAGAGGTAGGAGGAATGCTGTGAGTTCAAGGCCACCCTTACAAAGTGAATTCCAGGTCAGCCTGGACTAGAGCGAGACCTTACCTCAACCCCCCCCCCAAAAAAAAAAAATTATCAACGAAGAGCTGAACTCATTCTCTCAGGGCCTGGCTTAGCAGAAGGGCTCGATGCTCAAGTGACTATCTGTGAGAAAACCAAGCAGAGACCCCCAAAACTAAACTGCATTTACAAATGTGGTTAAAGCTGGCCATGGTGGCTTACCCCTGTATCCAGGAAGACTGCCATCAGGTCAAGGTCAGCCTGGGATACCAGGCTAGCCTAGGCTACAGTGTGAAATCTTCTCTCAAAAGAAAAAAGGGACTGGGGAGATGGCTCAGTGGTGAAAGGTGCTTGATGACACAGGGTTGACTCAAGTTCAAATCCCCAGTACCCACATAAAGTCAGCGTACATGTATCTGGACTTTGTAGCAGCTAGAGGCCCTGGTGTGCCCATTTTCTCTCATTGCTTGCAAATAAATCAATAAAAATATAAACCATTAAACGGATTAGAAAAGGGCCCATAAAGGGGGAGGTAGGATGAGACTTCAAGGGAGAAGAGCAGAGGAATGTGCCAGGGCCGGGAGAGGAAAACAGGGTGGTAGGGGGCAGGGACAAAATTAAAGAGAAACAAGACCAAACAATTACAAAAATAAACAATGTTAGTTTCTGACTTACAACAAATAACAATGTCTCTTTTAGCTAGGCCTGGGGCTCAGGTGACTTGGGAGGCTGAGGAGTTCAAGGTCTGCTCAGGCTACAGAGTGATTTCAAGGCCAGCTGAGGCACCTTAGTGAGACCCTGTCTCAAATCAAAAAGCAAAAAGAGGGCTGGAGGGATGGCTCATCGGTTAAGGCACTTGCCTCCAGTGCCTAAGACCCCGGGTTCAATCCCCCAGGACCCACATAAGCCAGATCCACAAGGTGGTGGCCCTGGTACACACTCTCTCTCTCTCTCTCTCTCTCTCTGCTTGAAAATAAATAAATAAAATATTTAAAAAAAAAAAAAAAAAGAAAAAAGAGGGCTGGGGCTATAACACAGTGGTAGAGTGCTTGCCTACATGAGGTCCTCGGTTCAATCCTCAGTACCATGAAAGTATAAATAAATAAGTGTATACAGTATACCAATGCTCACAGCAGCATTACTCCAAATAGCCCACAGGTGGAAATGAGCCAAGACCCCCTGGCAGATGGGGGTAGCAAAGGCTGGCTGTGCAGGGGTGTGTACTTCAGCCTAAGGAGACATAAACTTCTGATTTGCGCTGAAAACATTCTGCAACAGAGAAGCCAGAGAAAAAAAGGGCAGACCTGGACAGTATCAGGTATGACTGTGCTGATGTGGGGACCTCAAGCAGTCCAATTCAGAGGAGAAAGTAGACTAGAAATCACTTGGGCTGGAGGAGGGAGAGTTTCTGTCAGGGATATTGAAAAAATTCTGGAGGCTGTGCATGGTGGCGCATGCCTTTAATCCCAGGCACTCTGGAGTCAGATGTAGGAGGGTTGCATTGAGTTCAAGGTCACCCTGAGACTACATAATGAATTCCAGGTCAGCCCGGACTAGAGCGAGAACCTACCTCAAAAAACAAAACAAAATTCTGGAATATATAGCAATGTCACTCCTGGGGCACCCAGGGTCTCTGGGTGGGTGTCCTGTTTCTTGCTCCCCAGGACCCCTATCTACTATCCTGCCTAGGAACCTCACCAGGTCAGAGGTCAGGCACTGGCTGCCAGGGTGGCTCCTGAGGCATGGAACCCACCTGTCTTCTAGTGGCTCAGAACTTTTACCTTGGGGAGTAACACTGTTGGGGTGTAAATTCCCTGACCCAATGCACATGACATGGAAGGTGGAGACAGCCCCCCACTCCTCTCCACTAACCCAGAGCAGGGCTATATGTGTGTTTGTGGCAGTGTGCAGATGCCAGGAAACCTGAAAGGAACCTGTGAAAGCGGCACAAGTTGAGGCTTTAAGGGAGAAGAGTAAGTTAGGCAACAGATTGCAGGTGAGATGAATGTGGAAGGGGAAGCCGGGTAGGTGGCAGCAGGGTAGGGGCAGGGAGATGGGCTAAGAGAGAAGTGCTAACCCAAACTAAGTATGGATAACAATAAAGAATTAAAAAAAAAACCAGGCATGGTGGTGCTCACTTTTAATCCCAGCACTCGGGAGGCAAAGGCAGGAGGATTGCTGTGAGTTGAGGCTACCCTGAAACTACATAGTGAAATCCAGGTCAGCCTGGGCTAGATTGAGACCCTATCTTGAAAAAACAAAACAAACACACACACACACAAAAAAAAAAAAAAAAAAAACACCAAGTGTTCCCATATGCACATGGATGACACAACTTTTTTTTTTTTTAATTTGCTTGCTTGTTTCTCCAGGGAGGGTCTCAATTTAGCTCAGGCTGAAAGGCGTGGACCACCATGCCCGGCTCACATATACACTTGGGACAGTGTGGGATTTATGCTTTTTTCAAATCCTGAGAGCTAAAGGTTAGGGTTAGAGTGGTTAGAAATGAATGGGACAGTATGATCCAGGTCATGATTAGGAAGCCAAAGCTGTGACCAAAACTGTGATTGTTATACCCACCTTCCAGTTTGCCAGCTTTTTAAACTCTATAATTTTTATAACTGCTCCCATGAGAATACCTATAAGAGAGAACAGACAGTTTACCACAACAAAGACAGGATGGAGATTACTCAGAGCATCACTGTAGAGACATGGTGCTGTCCATCGTCTCCAAGGGTCCTCAGGTGTTCTGCAGGCTTCGTGGCTGAAACCTGGGGATCTGTGAGTGGCGTAACGGGCTCTCGCCTCTCAGGGAAGTACACTATGGTGAAGTCGGTGAAGAAAAGCTTTGTCAGGATGCTTTCTGCCTGTCATGGAAGAGGCAGACAGATGGCCGTCTATGAGCCAGGTCAGTCCTGCACTATTGTTTCTCCAATTTAACAAGAGCCCAAGGTCACATTCTCAGACTCAATGGTGATGGTTAAAGCTACAACCCCAGCCAAGAGTGGTGGTGCACACCTTAATCCCAACATTCAGGAGGCAGAAGTAGGAGGACAGCCATGAGTTGGAGGCCAGCCTGGGAATACAGAGTGAGTTCCAGGTCAGCCTGGGCTAGAGTAAGACCCTACCTTGAAAAAACAACAAACAAGCAACAATTTTTTTAAAAAGAAGAATATATAAGTATATAACAGATCCAACAGGCTTAACAGGCAATAAAGAACCTTTTTTTTTTTTTTTGAGGCAGGGTCTCATGCAGCCCAGTCTAGCCTCTATTTTGTATAAGCTGGTTTTCAGGCTGGGCCTTGCCCTAACAGACTCCATTTTACAAGCAGCTTTAGATTCCATTTTGAGTGCCAACACAGAGGCAGGCTGACTCTGCACTATGCCGGGCAAGTAAACACCACCATCTGTCCAGCCCCTCCCATGAGGCACAGACTAATAAATAACTTGTTTCTGAAAGTAAAAAGGATGCCAGCTTATAAATTTTTTCAAAGTAAACTGGGACCATATGAGCACATGGGCGTATTAAAATCCTATCAGTAAAACCAGGCCCAAGAACTCATGACACATGCTAAGCCTTCACCTGGATCCTACAAAGACACCTAACACTGGGATGGCAAGGTGGCCACCAACCTGTCATCTGACCACATGGTGTGCACTGACAGGAGAAAGCCCCAGACTGTCTCAGGGATTTCAGCTCACTCTCCACCTATTGACATGGTGGCTGGCTACAGTTCACCATCTAGAGTGGCCATCTGGGGTGCTCCCCATAAATTCCTGTGATTTGAATGCTTGGTCCCCAGCTGGTGACAACTTGGGAGCCTTGCTGAGGAGGTATGTTACTGGGTGTGAGCTTTGGGGTGTTATATGTCCAGCTTCTCTCTTGCCAGAGCTCAGCTCACTCTCCTGGGAAGGAGGTGGGCCGTACCAGCCAGGTGCTTCAGGAAACAAGCTGGCCAGCAGCTTGCTATAGGAGACACATGACCTTCCATGGCCTGCTCACAGCTGCCACCCACCCTCAGAACACTGCCCCACGGAGGCTGTGGCTAAGCCCTGTGAAGCCCTGGCTTCTCCTGCCCGCAGGCAGCCCGAATCCCCCACTGAGCATGGAAAGGGGCCCTCTTCCCATCACCTCGTCCTCAGCCAAATCAATGAAGAAATGCACCTTATGGATGGTGACTGTGGCTGACCCCCACCACCTCCAATCTCGAAGTGGCCACACAGGTCATTCTACAACTTAGGGAACCCAAGGAAGAGGTGGCCAGACACAAGGACAGATTACTACCATAAATCCAGGAAGGTGGGAGGCAGAGCAAAGCTAGGAGCACTGCTGGGCACCGGGCCTGAGCCAGAAGGCTCGCTCCAGGCCAGGCCGGGGCAAGCACGGTTACAAGAGGTATGTGGTTCCTCCCACCTGGAGTTGGTCTCAATTGGGCTTTGCCCCTGAATGAAAGGAGTTCTGATTAATGAAGAGCAGGAGACAGGCAATACGTGGAGAAACCGGGCTTCCAGGGTCTCCTTTGGCACTAGGCTTTGGTCCTTAAGCCATGTGACTGCAAGAGGCCAACCAGTGCTCCAGGCATATCATCCCCCAAAGGAGGGGGGCTTCTCCTTTCTATCTGGGCCCAGCCCTCTCAACCACATCATAGAAGGGTCCAACCAAATGTGACCTGAAGGGGTTCCTCTTCCCGACCACACTGTGCCAAAATACCTGATCAAATCAGGGCTCTGCTTCCAAGAAAGAAGAGCGACCGACTTGGCCAGGCAACCAATCACATGTGCGGTAAGCCGAGGCCCAGCCCTGGTGCTCAGTGAGCAGCTGTCACATTCAAGACAATCAGGACAGTGAGGAATAGCCCCAAACCAAAGAAAACAACCTAAACCACCCAGCGCCACCTGGAGGATGGGTGACATGAAAGCCTGGGAAGTGAAGGGAAGGTGGTGAGCAGACTCTGAAGACGTTTATTTATTCACTCTTTCTCCCCTCCCCTCCCCTCCCCTCC